>JAUMHE010000072.1:15399184-15414184 GCA_032359235.1 Enteromius mattozi
GCAAAAATGTCAACAATTCTGTGTTTTTCTGTCAATATGGGGTGCTGTGTGTGCATTAATGAGGAAAAAAAATGAACATGATTTTAGCAAATGGCTGCAATATAACAAAGTCAAAAATTTAAGGGTGTCTGAATACTTTCCGTACCCACTGTATACTGTATATATAATTATCAACTTGCAGCTGAACATATTTATTTTTAACTGCATCCTCTGTGTGTGCTGAAAGTCATCATATTATTGGCTTTAACAAAGGCAAGTATAAACAGTTCTGCATCTTTATAGTGGCTGCACTTGTGGTTGTACTACCCAAAAGACAATGATTATTTGAATGTATTGTGCTCTTCTGGATTTAAAAATTCACAACTGTACAAGTGGGCTATATATATATATATATAATATTATACATACACAGTACCAGTCAAACGTTTGGAAACAGATTTTTTATGTTCATCAAGGCTGCATTTATTTGATCAAAAATACAGGAACCTGTGCTATTTTTTTTAGGATTGTTGAATGAATAAAATGTTAAGAAGAGCATTTATTTTAAATAGAAATCCTTTACGACAATATACACAATCATTCAAAAGTCTGGGGTCAGTAATTTTTTTAATGCTGTTCTTTAACTTTTTACTCATCAAAGAATCCTGAAAAAAAAGTATTGCAGTTTCCAAAAAAATATTTGCCATCACAACTTGCCATGCCAACATTGATAATTCTAATAATAAATCAGCATATCAGAATGATTTCTGAAAGATCACGTGACACTTTAGACTGGAGTAATGACAGTCACAGAAATAAATTCTATTTTAAAGTATATTAAAATAGAAACCCATTATTTTAAATGGTAAAAATATTTCACACTAGCTACTTTTTTCCTGTATTTTTGATCAAATAAATGCATAGAATATATATTCTATGCAGTGATGGTTCTTCATGTACGTAATTCCAGTTCAACTTTCAGCTGATGAATTGGGAAGCATGAATGGACACTCCTATCATTTTACATTTACAGTCAGCATCAGAGCTTCCTTAAAGGTTTCGTCATCCTTAACACGTCATAACTCACATGCGGTTAAATGTCACCTTAAACAGCATCTGCCCCGCCCTTCAGTTTTAGTACAGCACTCCTCGTTTTTTTCTTTTTTTTTGGCCGTCCTCTTTACTCTTTCATTCGCCTGCCTCGATTCGCCTCTCAACAACACCCGGCGAAAGTACGTCTGGACACTTTCAACTCAGATATGTGAAGAGAAAAGCGTTGAAAAAAAGGATAGTTTGAGCTGCGTGGATTCCTTATCGGTGGACTGACCAAAACACGATTAAAATCAACAGAGAAGGAAGCGGAGGAAAACACCAAAAAGTGGAAGTTTGAAAGTCATTTTAACGCCAAACTTCCCTTGGCGTTTTTTCCTATTACGGGGATTTAAGAAAACTATGCAGACAGACTGGATTATGGATTATGAAGAATTCGCACAATTGTACAGATTGCCCTGAATAACTGCGAGATTAGACCCACTTTCATGCACCTTTGCTAAACCCACCTCATCTCATCTGCTCACACCCTTGTGTTTCGCACTAACGTTACCGCTGAAAGTAAGTACCGTTATACGCAGCTATGCTCGTTCCTGCATCGCTCTTTGTCATTGTACTGTCATTTCCGTAAATATGCCTTCATTTAGTCGTATTTCTAAGTTGCTGTTTTGTTGTAGCACGATAGCAGCCTCTTGAAGTCAGTTGTTTGATGTGTACGGCCTACATTAAGGAACGGCGAAATGGAAGTACATACTCAGTTTTGTAGCGCGTGAGGTTAAGTACGCATTTTTGTGATTACAACACGCCTACGAACAAACATTCGTCGTAACTTGTACCGTATGCTGTTCGTGTAGCTTGAATTGCACCGACTATGTTTTTACTGTCGTGTTTTTAATGGGCGGGTTCCATGTTTGAAAGCTGATAAAGCTTAGTGAGTCAGTGCAAAATTAGAGGATTAGTTTTTAAGTGCCTAACTGTAGATCGTGTTCTGTAGACTCCATGTCTGTGGCGAATCTTTTGCGATGTCGGCTGATAACATACACGTTTTAATGTAAACCGTTCTCGTGAACGTCTAGAGGATGTCTGTTTGATTTAACTTGTGTGATTGTCGTCTCGTGTTGCACTCGAGTCTCACAGCACGCTATAACGTCACGACGTTACGCATAATATACCTTACGTACGTCATAAGTTGTTATACTTTTACTAGATGAGCAGCACTTAAAAAAAATACTGTTATCCTCTAATGATTTGTAAATTATTTTACACACCGCACACTAAAAAACTGTGGTGTGCACTACTACTTTGTGTGCACACTTGGATGGGTTAAATGTGGAGCACGCGTTCTGAGTATGGCCAACCAGACTCAGCTACACGTCATTTCACACACTCAAAAATGATGTGGAAGCTTTCTCACTGAGACACTGCTGTTAAGTTAGGCTACATTAAATAACTACAATGAAACGGCAAGTAACGCATGGAATTAAATGAGAAGTACAAAAACACAAGAAAACGCACTTTTGTACAACATAAGGGTGAGCAAACTATGGCAAAATTTAAATTTAATTGTGAACTATCCCTTTAAATAGTTCACTAAAAGATGTATGAATTAATATAGGTCATCTGGATATTTTACACTTACTGTTTTATGAGTACTGCATAAGTCATTTGACATAATACTTTTTGTATACTGTATGGATACATATTTGGTCACTGAAACATGTCTGTTGGTCTTCAAATATGCATACTTTTTAAGAATGAGTCAGTGAATCATTCAACGAAAGGGATTCATTGACTCCCACTGTTGGCATGAAAAGAAAATGAACTGTATCTGTTTAATAAATGTATGGTAGGATGGTTATTGTGAACAATTAATTCAAAGTCTGGCAAAATGCCGATGAAAACAACCGAATTCTGTATGACGATGTATGCAGGTCTTCTCCAATCAATCAGTCTGCTTAAATCCCACCTCCTGTTCTTTTGAGCGCCACGCCCATTTCTGAACAACCAATCAACACCTCTCCTGTGTTTCTTTTCCTGATAATCCATTACGCTTAGATAAATACATAACAATATGGAAGAAAATATGTCGCCAACTCCATTTCATCGCAACTAAGCATCACATTGCATTTTCCCCCAAAACGACAACAAAGCTGATTTATCTTTTTTCCTCCAATTTGTCCCAGAAATGAGTCACCGATTCATTCACGAACAAAAACACAACCAGAGCATTCCAGCTGCTTTTTATAGTTTGTGTATTTGCTAACCAAACAATTCTTCAAAGCTAAGTGTGACTGCAAACAAAAGCTGACATTGCCAGACAGTCTTTAGTCTCAGGGTTCAAAGTCCGTTTGTCTTATTTAACGCTTGGCAACTAATTAAGTCCTTTGAGAGACATTTTGCTATTTTGAACTCCCCAAATTTTGTAAAATTGTGGAGTTTTGGATATTAATAATTCAAAATGTATTTTTCCCTTTATTTAGTCATCTATGTTTCAGTACTTAGTCAACTTCCGACATGACTTGCACCACTTTTGTATCATCTTCTGTGTGAGGCCTTTTATCAAACTTTATTTGCTCTTTGACATTGCTGATATATTCAGGCCTTGCTCGGATAACATTCTGACAGTTGGTATTATCAGAGTGCTTTTAGCTCTTCATTCACACAGAATGGCACAGAAATGAAGAGAATCTGTCTTATTTTCTGCCCCGGCCGGCTCCAAGCAGTACTCATTACCACAGGTGACAGTACAGCCTTTCAGCCCCTGCCAGCCAATGACAGAGGCCATGATGTCATTCTGACCTCTCAGAATGACTCCATTGAGACAGAGCAGGCTTTAGTACAGCTGGCGGCCCATCCGCTCAAACCGTGTCACTGACAGCACGGCGATAAGGAGGGGCTTTCATTGAAAAGTCCTGTGCGTGTTTCCTTGGACTTGTGTGAATGGTTCACCGATCTGTATCAGGGGTGTGTGTATGTATCTTTCAGTAGAGCTCATCTTTTAAAGAAAGTTTGCTCTGGGGCAATATTGTATCAGTGGTTTTGAGCTCATATTTAGTTTCTTAGTAATGTTGTACTATCAGTATTGAGATCAGATGACATGGGTGTTTACTAAAGGAATGACCGCTTTAAATCTCTTAATGTGTTGCTCGACCGGTTTATTGACAGTGTTTTGTAAATATTGTATTTTGAACACTAGTAAGCTACTTACACAGATAGCATTTTAAGGCATCATTGGGTGTGTTAAAGGCTGTTTCAAACTTAATTATGCTGCCCTCTAAGCAATCCCGTGTGGGATTGAAGTATTTATATTAAAAAATGCATTCATTTCCCATTCATTTCCATTTATTTTTCCTATAGAATTTTAAAAAGTATTGGTTAACAAGCCGTGAAACAAACCTGTTACAAGAATTTGAATTGGTTGAAAACATAGAAAGCATATTATAAAAGAGATTATTTTAAGAAATTTTTATACATCATTATATATTTTTTAGCGTGTGTGTGTATATATATATATAATATAAATACTTTAGAATGTGAAATCAGTGTGTGTGTGTATAATAATAATAATAATAATAATAATAATAATAATTTTTTTACTTTAATTTTAACAACACCACTGTCAGTAGTCTTCAAAATATCTGATTATGTGGTATTTGTTTTCTCCTCTGCATCAGAATGTTGTCCAGGCTGAGCGAGTGGTTCTGGAACGAGAGGCTGTGGTTTCCAGAAGGCCTGGGTTGGGCTGACCTGGAGGATCATGACGGTCTCACATACTCCAAGGCATCGGACCTCTGGGCGACCCTGCCCATCGCCCTCGCCTTCCTCATAATACGACAGATCTTTGAGAGGTCAACATGAGCATATTAGTTCATTAGTGTTTAATGTGGTTATCACAGTGTCAATATTGTATTTGCAACATGTGGTTAATGCAATAGACTTTTTATCAGAACAGTGTACATATAAACACGTGCTGTTCATCTATTGAAAAAACTGTTTAAAAATGTCAGTGTCACAATATCAGTGTGAAAATGTCATTTTTATTTGAATTTGTTAAATACAGAGAAAGCACAGTAGTGAAATATGGCTTAAATAAAACATACAGTATTATATACATGAGCTCAGAAGGAGGATTTTTGATATAATTTTATCTGTCTGAAACTATCCCGTAATCAATCTGTGTTACGTTTTACATTTGTAAGTGCTCTAGCATTTCAGAAACGTAGCTTTGAATGATTAATGTTTTAAATACGGTTAACATTGATGCAGTGTTGTCAGTTTTTCCAACTCAAGTGTTGAAAGTTTAATACTGTTTTTTTAAATTTAGGACAGTGGCCGTTCAACTGGCTGCGGCTTTGGGCGTAAAAGAGAAAGCCAGAGTGCGAGCAGCACACAACCCCATGCTGGAGTCATACTTCAGAATCACAAATAAAAATCCCAAAAAGGTACTACACTGCCAAACTCACCAGTACAGAAAAACCCTTTATTTTTTGTGTGTTTCCTCATTTATTGGCTGCTTTAGATTAATGCATCTGTAATATGAATGTAATTGTATGCAGCAAGTTTTTGCTATCTATGCTCACACATTTGAACTTGTACTCTTAAAATCATATCTCACTCTTCATGTTTTCTGTTGCTCTACAGAGTGAAATTGAGAGTTTAGGTAAAAACACTGGGTACTCAGAGAGACAGATCCACAGATGGTTCAGGCGACGGAGGAATGAAGAGCGACCTAACAAGCTGAAGAAGTTCAAAGAGGCCAGGTACAGAGCATTACACAGACTATATGAACCCCATTTCCATTCTTTCATAAATGGTCATAAAACCCACCCTGCTTTGTATTTTATCAGCTTGCTTAATGTCATAAACATTATAAATTGATTAAGTAACAATGCTCACTCGTGATCTGAGCATTGAGTGGTACAGCATGCAATTATTATGCAGGAAATTCACTGTAAAACAGAAAAAAAACATCAATTTTCCATTAGGTGGTAGGAAGGCTATTGCGCACAGGAGAAACGGTATGTGGTATTAACGAACAAAATTTGGCTAATGTACCCATGTATTTTACTAACTGTGGGTTGCTCCTTTAATATCTTGTCCTTTGACATTTCCACATTTATTTGTCTTGTGCTTCAGAACCACATCCAACAAATGTAATTAAAGGAATGGACAGGGTTCAATACAAAGTTAAGATTAATTCAGTGCATTTGGGGTAATGTTGATTACCTTAAAAGTTCACCCAGAAATGACAATCAAGCCATCTAAGATGTAGGTGAGTTTGTTTCTTCATGAGAAGATTTGAGAAATTCAGCATCACTTCAGTTGCTCACCAGTGGATCCTCTGCAGTGAATGGGTGCCATCAAAATGAGTTCAAACAGCTGATAAAAACATCACAATAATCCACAAGTAACCCACAAAAACAGTCCATCAATTAACATCTTGTGGTGACAAGAGCTGCATGTTTGTACAAAACAAATCCATTATTAAGATTTAACTTTTCACCTTTCACCTCTTGCCTAAATACAGTCCATAATCCATAACGCTTTCTCCAGTGAAAAAGTCTATTCTGTTTGCTTGTATCAAAATCCACCTGTTTTGGACTGTTTTAGTTTTTAAACAGTGCTTGATCTGGTAAAAGCAATATAACAGATCAAGGGCTTGTATTTTAGTTGGAAAACTGGTTTGAAGTTAAAAAAGCATGCAGCTTTTCACTTCACAAGATGGTAATTGATGAACTGTAGCGGTGTGGATTATTGTGATGTTTTTATCAGTTGTTCTGACTCTCATTCTGACGGGACCCATTCACTGCAGAGGCTCCACTGGTGAGCAAGTGATGTAATGCTAAATTTCTTCAAATCTGTTCTGACAAAGAAGTATACTCATCTACATCTTAGATGGCTTTAGGGTGTGTAAATAATTACAGAATTTTGAAAAATTGCAGTTAAAATAACTGCAGAGCAGCAGATGTTACAATCAGCGTTTGAAAAAGAGTTCTTGATATTATTCTTGTCAACCTAAGACTAAAATGATATTAATAACCTTGTTGTTTGTGCAAAGCTTTATTGTGCATATCGTTATCCTGTCATGACCATGTAAAGCTTTTTACATTCATACTATTGAATAACTAGAAGTCCATGCACCTAAAACACATGACAATTTAGACTAATTTAAAGTTCAAATGTAGTTTATGTAGGTGCTTTAACATAAATAAAAGCTTCATATTTCAAAAGTGCATTACTTGTAAGTGCACAACTTAACTGCATCTTTTATTGTCTGTGGTAATGTACATATGCTACAAATGCTTGTCGATAGCGCTTAACTTGTATTGAGCCTGGAACATCCTTTAAATTAGTTTATCATGCCGTCTCCAGGTGTCAGTCACAACAGTAGGTCGTACATGCTTTAAATACAGTTGTAGAGGCCGTTGGTCGTGATGTGGGCTTGTAATAGTAGTGTTTGTATTGTGAGTGGACTGAATCAGTGTTGTTTTGCCGTCTTTTGTACATTTTGTCACTGTATGTAGTAACTCCATAATGTACAAACAAGCCTAGACCCTTAAGTTGAATGGCTGGTGATCAAGTAATGTTTTTGAACTATTAATCCAAAAAATAATGTAATTTGTTCATATGAGAGATGCTTGGCTTTGTATATGTTGCTGATAATGTGTTTGCTTGTGGATATTATTTGCTGAAATTAATATGCATTTTCTTACAGTTGGAGATTTACCTTTTACCTTCTTGCTTTCATTGCTGGCCTTGCTGCACTCATTGATGTAAGTATTAAAAATGCTTGGCTTTTCCTCTTCAACAGCATATACTTTTATATAAATCAGTGTTTGGCGATTGTGAGTTTATTGGCATGAACTTTGTTTTATAATATATATTTATTTCACATAATATTAGCCTGATTAATCAGCTGATATGTGGTTATTCTGAAACATTTTCTTCTTGGCTGGTTGACCCGAGTGTCAAAAACTGTTGTTATTTTTATTGTTATTTTTTGTTGTTTTTATGTATAATGCACATTTTTGTTTTATATTATTTCCTTTACACAATAATTACTCAGAATTCACTCTAATTCACTAAGATATTTGAAGATATTTATTTATTTACAAACATAACAAAATTATGCACACATTGTTTTCTTATTTGGCCGAACCTACTTATTCTTTTATTAGTATTTTCTAAATTTTTAGAATAATAGTAAAATCATCAAAATAACACGAGAGCTGTGTGTAAACAAATATCAAACACAAAAAGATAATTTCGAAGAGAAATTCCAAAACCATACATTTAAGGAAAAACATGCAATTCCAAACCCCTTAGTTCATCCTCTAAACACAATTTAGGATATTTTCGATGAAAACCAGGAGGCTTGTGACTGTCATTGACTGCTAAGTAACGAACACTGTAAAGGTCCAGAAAAGTATGAAAGACATCGTCAGAATACTCTGTAACAAAAAAAAACTGTAATGTTTTGAAGCAACGAGAATACTTTTAGTACGGAAAGAAAACAAAAATACTCTCCAAAATGACGCTACTGTGATACGGAAGAGGCTAGTTGTTAAAAAGTCATTTTTTTTGTTGCGTAAAAAAAGTATTCTCTTTGCATCATACATGTACGGTTGAACCACTGATGGCAGATGGACTATTCTGACAATGACTTTCATACTTTTCTGGACCTTGATAGTGTAATTTACTTGCCAGTCAATGTGACAGCTTCCCGGTTTTGTCTGTAATGGTTGATTAATCTATTGTAGAGTTTTATTCCAAAGCAAATTTCAGGTTGTTATTGTACTTCCATGGCGTTAAAACGCCAATCAAACAACCATCTAACCAACCAAACTTTTGGTTTGTGCTTTATATCTGCCATTATATCATCTATCAGCCAACCTGCTCTCTAAATTCTGGCATGGGCTGTTCAAATACCCATGCCGGTGGACCACAAACCCTCCTGCTTATAACTCATGTAATGTCATACTTGTAACCTGCAGCGCTTTTGTTGAAATGAAATATGAGAGCACTTTTGTCTTGGCTCATATTATCTTCATATTGTTTGTTGTGCAGAAACCTTGGCTCTACGAAATGAAGGAGATGTGGACAGGCTTTCCAATGATGGTACGTTCACTTCTTTCCTTCTGTTGATTGTGGGTGTAAAATCTATCTGCACTACCTTGTCTAAATCTGAATTGATCTTTCAGTGAACTTTGGTATTGTTAAGCTTATGTAAACATGTTTTTAACAAGGAGGATCATAGAAATTAGAATTTCACATGAGAATATCCAAAGTGATGCCACATTACCTTACCTTAAAGCTCCAGGCCATATACAGCAGAATTAATCATCCGTTTGTCATTTGTAAAAACCTACTGTCTATTAACCACATCACTGTCCTGTTGTTAGTGATACTGAAATGTCATCATTGTTTCTCTCTTTAGACGCTGCTTCCTTCTCAGTACTGGTACTACATGATTGAACTAGGCTTTTACATGTCCCTCCTCTTCAGCGTCGCATCGGACGTCAAGCGGAAAGTGAGTAAACCAAACACTTTAAACCTAAAACTTAAAAAACAAAAATCAATCTTTTTTGTAGAAATACCCATTATTCATTAGTTATTAGTGTTTGGTATCACAAGGACTTCTAAGATGTCCAGCTTGGATGTGGAGTGTTACTTGCTGCGTTTGTGTGTGTGTGTGCATTTAAGGATAGTTAATATTTTACTTGCGCTTCTGTTGAAAATCTCTTATCTCACACAGCCCTTTGTTAGTAACATTAATTAGAAATTTTTTATAGTCTGTTTCCAGCACAGAAAGAACACTAGCCATTCCTCAAAGCATTAGCCAACAGTTAAAGTACAGCAGGATTAGGTTTATCAGTGATTTTGCATCACTTGTCCAATGATTTATTATAAACCCTGCTGAAAAAAACACCCTAAGCTGGTTTGCTGGTATTTGCTACTGTGTTGGCAGATTTTAGACACTTTTCAGACCGGCTTGGCAAAACCATTTTAAACCAGCTAATGCTAGGTTAAACTGTTTATCTTTCAAATATGTTCATGAAGTGTGTCTCATGTTTAGTGCTATTCATTCAATGCTCAAATACAGCTGAAATAAGATGATGCATCAATGTCAATTCTTATAAAGTTTGAGGGGAACATGTAAGAGCCCAATAAGATGAGATATCTACACAATTTACATTTGGGTTGTGCATCAAATCAAGCTTTATCCAACATGGAAAACATCACCTGCCTGAGATAATAAAATCCAGCAGATCAAATGTCACCTGGTGGTATTCATAATCTGTATTTTAATAGGTCACCTATTTTAAGTGATGGTTCGATTAATCAGTCACCTAGTCTATTGTGCTCATCCTGAACTTTGAGTCTAAAGCTTTGACAATATCAAATTAATATTCTCCAAGCTTCAGAGCTTGTGAAATCCCTTAAATTATGTATTTCTGATCAAATAAATGCAGCCTTGGTGAGCACAAGACTTCTTTTCTAAACATAAAAGTCAAAAATTTGCTCAACAGTGTACCATGTTACTAAGAATTGCCATATTTATGTTATTAACATGGTACTTCTAATAAACTATGGCAGTACATAACCATTGCGTTATTTGTAGGTAAGATAATATTTTCCCTCGCTCTCTTTCTTTCAGGACTTTAAGGAACAAATAGTGCACCATGTTGCCACCATCCTGCTGATTAGTTTCTCCTGGTGTGTGAACTACATCAGAGCAGGAACCCTCATTATGCTGGTGCACGACGCCTCCGACTATCTGCTGGAGGTAATGGAACATCTGAAGAACATTAGCATAGAGACTGTGTCCCAGGAGCTTTGAAAATGTTTTTCAAACATTTGCGTTATCTTATTTGCAACATCATCATAAATGCATGTAAAGTGAAAGCCACACATTGTTTAATAGAATGCTACAGTGAATAGTTTTCTCTGAGGCGGTGTTTCGCAGACATGCTTTGCGATTGTAATGTGTTTTTGCTCAATTTCTGAGAACAAATCATTTTATCACAGGTCTTGTTTACATATTTGGCCACATTCAGATGATACACGCTCATAGTCCTGTCCATTACATGATTTCAATGATTGTAAGCCAGATATGTTGCTGTAACTGTGCTTGTAAAGTTATGAAGCTCTGGTAAGTGGCAAAATGAATTCAGTATGTAGTCAGGGTTATTAATGCAGGTGTGAAACACTGCCTTCTAGTGGTGCTGGCGTGCAAGAGTCACAGACACATGTCCCATCTCTGTCCCTACAGTCTGCCAAAATGTTTAACTACGCTGGCTGGAGAAAAGCATGCAACTACATATTCATTGTATTTGCTGCCATCTTCATCATCACCAGGCTCGTCATCTTCCCATTTTGGTGAGTTGGCTAATTTTCTATTTTGATCCCAAGGTTTATAATTAAACCTATAAATCATGCATTTCTCTTGACCCACTTTCTGTATTTGTCAAGAGATATCAAATGATTTGCTTCTATAATATCAAATGAAAGCTCTATAAATAGGAATTCGGGCCTCCCTCAAAGTGTGGTTGAAATGTCACACTTTTTAATAATTCTATAAAGCTTCATGAAAATAAACTCCAGGTGCCTTTTTTTTCTTCATTGCTAGATTAATGTCAGATGTTAAACTCTCGCTTTCTTTTTTTTCTCTGTCTCTCAGGATTATCTATTGCACTTGGGTGTATCCGGTGACCGTTTATCCTCCGTTCTTTGGATATTACTTCTTTAACGGGCTGCTGTTTGTGCTGCAGTGTCTGCACATCTTCTGGGCCGTACTCATTCTGCGTATGGCCATCAAATTCTTGCCAGGCAATGTAAGTTATCCTGCACAGACTGGACTACTTTGGATATTATATTTTGCCATTTTATGCACTATAGTATATATACACTTACACACACACACACACACACACAAACACATATACAGCTGGTTTCAAATCGAGAACCTCCAAAAATAAATCCCATGAATTTACATTTTCCTAAATGTGTGTATATATATTAATATTAATATGTACAGAAAATCAGCATATTAGAATGATAGTAAATAGTAATAGTAAAAGAAATAACAATGGTCATTTCATTCATTTTCCTTCCAATTAATTCTGCAAAAGAGTGCAGCTTGATCATTCTTCAAAATACCTCCTTTTGTGTTCCACACAAGCAAGAAAGTTGTATTAGTTTGGAACTACATGAGTTTAGTGTAAGTTAATGATGACACAACCTTCATTTTTGTCTGACCTACCGTTTGAAGAAATTCAGGCAGACTAATTGCATAAAATTGTAAGAAATACGAATTGCAAGGATTTTTAAAGCTTAATCACAGTTCATTTGTCATGCCACAGAACATTGTGGAGGACGAGAGAAGTGACCGAGAAGAAACCGACTCTGAGGACGATGAGGAAGAACGGGAGGACAGGAAAGCGCCAATGAAAAATGGACCAGTGCAGAACGGCCACTCTCCTTTAAACAACAACCATCACCGCAAGACTGAGTGATACCAGCAGAACCCAGAGAGGAGGTACTGCCCTTCCTGTACACACGGACCAGACCAACAAACTAATGCCAGGGCTGTTTGATGGATTGAAAAGGCCTAGAGCAAACACACACTCACAATACATGTAGATATATATGATACTAATTTTTGGAAACGGACATACTTTGAAAAGGAGGAACGATATAAATTCTTTCCCCTTGCAAACTATTTAAAACACTATTAATAGGCACTGTATCTTTAAATAACACTTTTGTTTGTTCAGGGTCTGGAAATATTTCTTCCAGTTTATTACCTTTAGTGCCTTATTAGTACAAAGTTGTACTGCCATTCATACATTTTTAATTCCTTTTTGTCTTTTGGGCATCACACACACACACACTGTTATCCACTATTGTCAGTTTTGGCATGTTTTGTTTGGTCAGCTGTCAGATTTCCAAGAATCTCTCAATATTTGAGTTCTGATGTTGCTGGAAACTGACTGGAATTTTTCATTTTGTGTCACCCAATTCTTTACTGTATAATAACAGTCTCACCAAGTGACCTTCACACACCTTTTTACTTAGAAAAACTTGATCTTTCCCCAATTCAGTTGCACTAATAAACGTTACTGACCCAACACTACCACTTAACAGAGACACAGAGGTTTGTATTGCCATGATATCCCGTCCCAAAGGCGCTGAATGAGTGTGCTGCTTTTTGCATTAAACATTCGCCTGTTGAGTTTGTAACGAAGCAACAAATGTGTGTGTGAAAGAATCTCGTATCTAATATTTGTGTTGGTCGGAGTGTGTCCTGTAACACATTTCTGTTAAAAATGCATTCTTAAATATATTAGTTACACAGTTATTTTAAAGTGCTTTTTTTTTCCATTTAAGATTATTTTTATTTAAGGTCCAGATTTTTTTTCAGCATAACTGATAAGCTGATAATTTATGCAGTATGTGAAAAGCAAAAACAAAGTGCTTGGCAGGAGAACCTGTAGTTAGTGTTTTTCGCTACCATTTTTTTGATGAATAATTACAATAACAATCAGTATTGAGTGCTGGATGCTCTTTGTAACTCTCCGTCTAATGTAAAATGCATTATAGTGATTGTGTTGTTAGCGAACTGTTTGACATAATTGAAACACTGGCTTGCATTTGTGGTATTTATGGGAAATGGATTCCATAGTTTTCAAAAAAAAAAAAAAAGTTATGGAGATGATCCAATATGTCCTCCATTATGTACTGTTTGCCCAGTGTCTGCTGCTTTACAACAGATCATGTTAAACCTTAAAGGCACAGTTCACCTTAAAACAAACATTGTCATTATTATTTTCTTCTATGGATGACAAAAGTAATTTGGGGTGCAACACTAGACGCCATTGACTTTAATTGTATAGACAAAATAGTTGTAATCTTGTAAGCATGTTATTTTTTGGTGAACTATCCTTTTAAGTGTCATATTCAATTCCACATGATCTCGTTATAATTTAAGCAACAGGTTTACAAATTGTGGTCCAGTATTTTTATTTTTTTGTTAGTATATGAATGCCAGTGTCAATACAGGTGCTCAGCGTGTAATGCATTTTTGCAAGTGGAACGGGACATCTAGATTGGCTTTACAAAGTTATTTTAAGTTTCCAAATGTTGTCACAAGTGCCTTATTTGTGAATGTATATCTCTGTCTTTTCCATGTGTGCTTGTTGTCCTTGTGTTCCTGACCTCATTGCCTTTAGATTTTAAGCTGAACCATGATCCTCTCTCACTCCTTCTCTGTTTACATCCATTCAACTTCATCTCACCTCGTGGCCCAGTGCCAGGACCAATCCTTCCCCTTCACCGCGTCCTGTCGTCTGTGGGTCCACTGCACAAACATTAAACATTTTGATCAGTGTCCCAGCTGCCAGTGTTTGTATTTTGTATCATCATTATTCAATGATGAAAGATAAAGATTCTTGTGGATGACTGAGTTCCTTGTCTGCTTGTTTTTTTTAATAGTTTATATTATAAAATTCTGAAATATTATTACAATTTCAAATAACTGTTTTCTGTTTTATTATATTGTAAAGTGTGTTGTATTCCTGTGATGACAACTGAATTTTTAGCAGTACTTCAGTGTCAAACATGCTGCTTTAAAAGGGTTGTATGATGCTATATAAATATAAAGATCATTATTTGGTGTAACAGAATATGTTGACATGCTTTTAATGTTCAAAAAACAATTTTTAAAAAAAATACTGTTCACTATTGTAACAACTCTATGCTCCGCCTCCCTCAAATACACAAATTTCTACAAATATCCTCCTTCCGATAAGCATAATATGCTCTGGCCAGCTGACACAGTGCATTGTGATTGGACGAACCCCACAAAAACCCATCAGAAATGTAACGCCCCTTACCATAATTGTGAGTTCAGCTTTCAAAATAAATGTAAATAGTAAATATTTTTTGGTGGAAAGGGTGGTAGTTTGTTCA
>JAUMHE010000072.1:15415889-15426094 GCA_032359235.1 Enteromius mattozi
TTTTTGATTATTTTTATTTATTTATTTGTTTGTTTATTTTTGATTAATTAAAATATACAAAAATATGACTGAAATTTTAATTTTTTAAGAATATAATTGCCATATTAGAATCAGTCTAGTGTGCCATTGAGAACTGAATTTAGCATCTCTTTTATATTTACCTAACTTGTATTTCATTTTAAATGTATGTGTAGAATTAAATTAATTAGATATTTTTTATTAAAAACCTTGGATGGATGGATGGATGGATATATGGAGTGAGATTGATGGATTGAAGAAAGATAGAAGGATGGATAGAAATATGTGGATAATGGATGAATACATAAGGATGAATATATGGATGTATGGATGATAGATAGAGATGTATGGATATATATGGAGAAATGTATGGATATATGGATAGATATGGATAAATGTATTGATAGATGGATGATTGTGATGCATACAATATATAGATAGATTTTGATCTGCCCATATTGATCTGATTTGTCAGTTCAGTTAGTGTCAACAGAGAATAAGAGTTAAGAAGCTTCAGTGCTGATCTGTTCTAGTTCCTTTTGGTTTTAAGAGAACTCATCAGCTTTCTTTTCCCTTCTTTGACGGTGTTGTTTTTTACTTGGGTTTAATGGCAAGAGAGAAGAGTGCAACAAAGCCGCAAACAAAGATGTGCCGCTGTGGCATGAATGGAGCTCGCTGTTGCCCTTTCCCTTCCTCTTTTGTCAGCTCTTATCTCGTAGCGGCGTTATTCACAGGGCGACGGTAGCAGACAAAGAGATGCTGCAGCTACCTTGTAAGTCATTTAAACGTCCGCGGCGAGATTACGGCTGACGTGGCAAACCGGGATGTTCAGAGATTCTCCGTCGCTCCGGGATTCGGAAATGAGGCCTCGGCTTCACAAAGGAAACACAGCGGCTCGTTAAAAGGAACATTGAGCCAGTGCAAAGAGCAATCTCTCCACTAAATTATGGGCTTGGGCTGCCTCTCTTCACACCGCACCTCTCAAACGCTACTCCCGTTTGCGCACGCAAACCGACATCACGGCAATTTATTTTTCCATTAGTGCGAAAGCAACTTAAAGTCGGTTCTTGGGCGAAGGCGAGAGTGATTGTAGGGTGAAGCATAATTGCTTTAATTGAGTGGCAAGGCTTTTATGCCATTGATAAGGCCCTATTGATTTCTGGAGCTGTGCACATATTTCATGGCCAATTGCCTGTGCTGTTTTGGTAATTGCTGAACGCGCTCCCTTTAGGAGCGGGGAGATCGGTCGGTCGCAGAGACTAAAGGGATGGCAGATTCACGACGCCATTGACCTGAGTCAAGCAACGTTTATCATGCTGTAGCCACATTGAGAGGCTGTTACTGTGGCTGGTTATTGGCCTGTAAGACCTGCTGTTGGGGTGTTATCTTTACCCCAGGATTGAGCGCTGCGTTTACTGGGCCTTTGAGCTCTAACTGGCCCATTTTTAGTTGTTTTTCTTCTTATGCCATAAAATATAAAGGCATGGGTTTTCAAACTGGGGTCTAGGGATGACAAGGGGGCCTGGGAAGGTGACCAAGAGCCAAAAGAGTTTTGTTTTTTTAAATATATATATATATATATATATATATATATATATATATATATATAATTATTTTATTAATTTTTTACACACACACACACACACACACACACATTATGTAAAAATATAAAGATTTAATAAAAACTGTTGGGTGTCCTATGTTATAGATTATAACATTTATTTTTTATTGTTTTATTGTCATGCAATACAAATTAGGCAAATAAATAAATAAAGGAAAAACAATGTCATAAGAATATTAATAGAATAAAATAATGCAAATAATGGACTGAAATGTGACCTGAATCTGTTTTTGTAAGCTTTTTATGATTTCTCAATACTCTGACTTAAAATGATATGAACATGATTTCTATAAGTGTGCAGTAGATCAGAGACTCATTTAGAAGTAATCTGCATTGAGCGCCTTGTGTTGACAGCAAACTTAATTTCAGAGTAGATTACCCTATTCTAATATTGACTCATCCGCCTTTGCGGTGGCATTCCTGTTGGCACTGACAGGAGATGCCCTGTAGGGCTGGTGACTCATTTTTCTGTCAGATTGAAGGCGAACTACAGTGCCTGCATGTGTTTGAGTGTGTCACACAAAATCAGGGTATGTATTTGGGCCGTTTTGTTTATTTTTGCTGTACAAAGACTGGCCTGATGAGGTTTTGGCTCTGTGTCTCTGTCATTTTATTCATCTCAGAGAGTCTTCACAATGCAAACAGGTATAATTAAACATTGTGTGTGTGTAAATATACTGTGTGTGTGTGTGTATATATACTGCTGAAAAAAGGTGGTGGTGACCAATGAAACACTATATGAACATTACATATATCAGTCAAGACATGTGAAAATGTGATTAGCAGGTGTGTAAGCACTCATACAAGGTTTTTAGCATTCACTGGCTGCCTCGCTCAGCTAAAGGTTTCTGCTCTTCTCTGCGTCATCTTATTCAATATTTTTCAGCGTACTGCTTACCCCATGCCTCTCGTCTAAAGAATCCATTTAGCGGGAGTGGGTTTGCTAGCTCGCTAGCCGTTCTTATTGATTAGCTTTTAGGATTAGTCACCTGGTTCCCTGGAGTAGAAGCCGTCGACATAAAGAAGAAAGGCAGCAAAAATCCAGCAGAGGTCTGAGGTGCTTAGACTGAGCTGTGTTTAAGTCCAGTATTGATTTAGATTTACACTGATTTGAAAAAATCACCATTGTGCTCTTGAGTGTACTGTAAACTGCTCTGGATAAGATTTCTCTAAATGTCAAGATATCAGAGAAGGTTTTTATATGCTCAAGGGGGTCTAGGTGGAGTCAAACACAAAAGAGGGTCAGTTAATTCTCAGTGGAATGATTTTTGTGAAACCTTTAGAAATGCAAGACTGGCTAATTTTTATAAGTGAGTCACACACTGACTCCCTCCACTTTGTTTCACTGTCAGCGGCATATTTTAGTTTGTGCCTACGGCACAGTTTTTTCTAAAGTAAAAAAAAAATTCTAGCAAATACATTAAGACTGGCATTGGATCGTAGCCACATGGAAGACCCCCAGTGCAAGCAGGCTTAAATGTAATTAGTGCTGCTTTATAAGGCAAATTGCTCATATACTTAGGGTTAGGGATTAAAGAATAAACCCTAAGTACTAAATTTGGGGATATAAATAGGCACTGGATGTTGTTTGTTGAGAAGAGCTGCTTTTTGTAACCTTTTTTTTGATACCAGTCTTACAACAAAACATGCAACAGGATCTTGTTATACCTATCAAAGAAGCAGCCATAACAAAGAGAAAAACTAGGTGCAGAAAACAGGAAACAGGAACAAGGGGTACATCCAGACAACGACAGCGACTGACAACCAAAGACAAACACAGGTGTTTAAATAGAAAAGATAACGAGGTAACAGGGGGAGGAGCTAATCAATTACCCAGGAAACTAACAAGATGGGCAAAGGAAGAAGGAAAACCCGAGATAATGGGGAACAAGAACACTTCAAAATAAGAGTCCACAAAATCCAAGACGGGAACATAGACTGAAATCATGACAATGGTGCAGCTGATTGGTTCTTTTTGTATCAGCAGCCAATGAGATTGCTGCTCAACATTTAAAAAATACTTGGCTAGTACTTGCTGTAGCGGTTGCAGCACGCTTCAGAAACCCTCCATCTTCCCCAGCTCCACCTGTATAGATCTGCTACAGGGTGATTCATGTATGCCACAGTGGTTATATCATGTCATATGTGCACCAGCAGTATTTCTTACATGCTCACAGCAGTATGTTTTGAATGTATGGGGAGTAGCAAGTCTCTGTACTTACTGTACTTTGACCAAACACATTAACAATGACATGTACAGTACATTGCTAGGTCAATCCCTCTGAGAGGTGTCATGACAGAAATGGAATATGGAAAAAAAATGTATATGTGTGTGTGTGTATGATCATGCCAAGCATCTTCAAAGTGTTTTTTTTTCTTCTTTCCCCCCTAAAACTGGCAATTGAGACCCTGGGACCATTTTCAGAAGACTTTCTGGTCTTCATCTGGACCATAGATTAAAGAGAATCTTCTTTCTCATATCAGAGGCCCAGCACAGAGGTGAATTATTTAGGATTCTTCTGAAGCAGTGTAGATCGGTTTGAAGAGATTTGTGGATGGGGTCAGTACAGCAGAATATTATGTATGGCCTGAAAAATATCACTTTTTCTCGGAAAATCAATGTTTCTCTTTTCGTAAGAAAAGCTGCTGCTGTTTAGCTGTTTTATTCATTTTTTCCTCAGCTCTGGAAACTCTACTTTTCAAAGACTAAAATACATTTAGCGTAGTCAAGGGAACGAACAACATGTTCTGTTGTTTTTCTCCTTTGAAATTCACTGAAATGTTTGAGTTACTTATGCTCTCCTATTACTAGTGGTGTTTGCTACAGAAAACATCACCCTCACTTTGCTCATTTGAACAAACTACTAAGCCTACTGTAACTTCACCTTCATCATGAATGATGATTACTGCAGGAATGATACATGTGCTTTTAGTTTGATAAGTGATTGAGCTTTTTTTCATGGCCATTAACAGAGCAACCAGCGAAACAACTGATAGCAGCTCTCTGACAGCCACTCTGAACACTTTTGAAATTGAAAAGTGTTGTGCTACTGCTTGCAGTTTGTCAGTTATTCTTCAATAATTCCATTCAAGCACATGCACTGCTCACTTATACATCTGTGGCGATTTAGTCCTTCTGCATTTAAATCACTTATTCAGAACAGACTGTGGGTTCATGTTGTGTTTTTTGGGTGTTCAGCGGCAACATAAGCTTCCTTTTCCTACCTTTATTCCATTTCAAGTGTGATTTCTTCAGTAAATATTGAAGTATCTTTTAATCACTCTTATTACTAGCCCAATCCATCTGTCATAATTTTTCTTTTCAGTGTTTAAAATGGCTTATTTGCAAGAGTTTGTCTGCCTAATTTGCGGTATTTAAACTTGAGTGAGTCTATTTGGTTACTGATATGACTCATCTAGCTGCTGTCTGTGTGTAATAATAATGAGAGTGTCAGCATGGTTATCCGTACAGTGCATAAAGGTCTTTATGTAATGGTGTTTCCTAGGCCTCCGGCATTTCTGAATGTACATCTTTTAACTGTCTGGTTTTACTCCAGTAAAAAGGTCAATTGGATTCAATTTGGTGTTGGCTGCTGCAATACGGCGCTGATGAAGAAGCACCGTGGCATTTCAAAGCAGTACATTCGTCAGGCAGTTGAAACTGGAATAAAAATCACATATTTTCTCATATTTGTTCTCTTCATCCCAGGTATCTTTATGAGCACCTGTAACGTGGATGTACGCTGGTTTCCGTTTGACATCCAGCAGTGCGAGCTTAAATTTGGCTCGTGGACATTTGATGGATGGCTGCTGGATCTCCAGATGAATGAGGCTGATATCTCTGGCTACATGCCCAACGGAGAGTGGGATCTTGTGGGTGAGTGAGTACAGACTTCATCCCTTCACAACCAAGCAAACGTAACACCCACAGGAAGATTATGATGTGCACTTTGTGTTACTGTAGTAACTGCCAGCAGCTCAGGCAGCGAGAGGTCAGTTTGGCAGATGCATACTTGGTTAAAATGCATGCTGCATATTTTTGAAAAGCACAGATGTTGTAAGTACACCTTTAAAGCTTACAGGCCTAAGAACTCTTACCTGCTGTATAGAACTGAAATGGCTTCAGAATTGGAAAATAAAATATCCAGCTCATCTTGTTAAATTCATGTCCATTCATATTCACCCGATGAGCCTGTTAGTATTCAAATTAATGTAATTAAATTGAGTGGATAAGAGGAAGCGGACTGGAAAAACATCTTGCACTGCACAATTCTGTCTCTTACTGACTCTCTTCTCATTTGCTTCATTGCGTAATTCGTTATTTTGCGGTGCACATCTGTAATATCATGCCAGTCACACTCTTGAACTTTTCTTTAACATTTTTTTGAGAGGCCGCAATGGTTTACATTGTCTTAACAATACAGCCCTGTTGGAATTCAAACCAGTGGTTACACTTTATTTTAAGCTGTCCATGTTGCAGTGTAATTATGCATTTAAGTACTGAGTAATATTAATTAACTACATGTACATATGTTTATACCTTATTAGGGTTAGGATTAGGGTTGCTTGTATGTAATTATGCATAATTAATTATTACTGTTATAATAGTAAGTATATGTAACATGTAACAAGGAAAAATAAAAATAAAGTGTTTTCAACCCAGCTTATGGTTGTTGGTTTTCTATGTGGTCAGAACTGGTCCAAGCTGGTTTAGGTACTGATTTCACTGGGTTACAGCTAATATGGATCAATTTGTGACTTGTTGAATAAACTGCTGATTATAGACTGGTTATAACCTCAAATCAGTTATATAAAATCATAGATTGCTTTCAATTGAGTATATGATTTTAAAGGCTCTTTCACTCCAAGAGTGAAAAGAAAAGCCTGAGGTGGAAGAAAATGCCTTTGCCTCTGCACTACTCCCAGTTTCTATCAATACGGGCAAAGGAAACGTGTTACGTATCACTTCTTAACTATTAACTATGATTTTTTCCTTAATAAATTCTTAATTTGCTGTGTATTACTAGTTATTTGTTAAGTTTAGGTATCGGGTAGGATCAGAGATGTAGGATAAGGTCATGTAGAATAAGGCATTAATACGTGCTTAATAAGCACTTATAAATGGCTAATATTCTAGTCTAAAATTCTAATGGCTAATAGGCGTAACTATATAATAAAATGTTACCGAAAACAAAGTAACTTGCGTCACTTATTTGAAATAGTAACTAGTAAGATATTTTCTCGTTAATTTAAAAGTAATGCTATATGATACAAGTTACCTGACAAATTTAATCTGATTATGTAACTCACGTAACTTGTAATGTGTTACCCCCAACATTGAGTAAGGTGGATTACTCTCTGCTTAACTGTTAGTTAGTCATAACTCTTCCCTGTATAAAACTGGTAGGTGCTAACCTGCTCAAGTTGGTTAACCTTGCTTTAAAGCAGGGGTTCTCAAACTTTTAGGCAACCTAAAATATCTACTTGTAGTACCCTAAATAATTACTTTTTCAATAATTCAATGACACATTTGCATGTTAAAAGAGGTTTATTTTGACTTTGTAGCTGGACTTGAAAGTGGAAACAAACCTCTTTTTAGTTGTGTTAGTGTCTCAGTCCATTAAATTTACACTAGTCACAATAATAATAATTTTGTTTTAAATTCTTCCCTTTCAAATATTCAAACCCTCAAGCTTTAAACATTTTAAATCCTTAAGCTTTAATTTTGGTGGAATACTGCTGTAAACATCTGTCCCAAAATAAGTAAATAAGTTAAATTATTAAAGATACCAAGCTGCCCTAAGATGCTGAATACATTGGATCTTATTGCAATTATCATGCAGCCATAATTGTTTTTTTTAACTTTACATT
The DNA here is from genome assembly GCA_032359235.1 of Enteromius mattozi. NCBI lineage: Eukaryota > Metazoa > Chordata > Actinopteri > Cypriniformes > Cyprinidae > Enteromius > Enteromius mattozi. The sequence goes on from JAUMHE010000072.1 coordinate 15,423,400, forward strand.
TTGTATAATTAGCTAATTATTAGCATCAGCTTGTGACTTTTACCCTGCAGTTCCCTCATGAACCCCAGTTTAGGTAACTTTTTGTTTAGGTTACAAAATGGCTTAATTTTTTCCTGCGTCTTGTTACAAAAACACAGATGTCAAACCTGTTCCTGACTTCCACTTTAGTTTTGGTTTCCTTCTTGCCTTTTACATTTTTGAAAGGCTACCGAGGACACTATAAAACACTTCGGAGATCTCTAATGATGTTCAGACAAAAGGAGGAAGCTCAGTCGCAGAGAAGAGCTTGCTTCTGGCTGGCATCTGCTGATTAGGATGTTGTTTTTCTCTAGTAGATCAAAGGTGGAAGAGCAGCTTCGACTGCTCTTGAGGACAACAGCATCTCTTTGAACATGAGACCAATCCACACAAAAAACAAGTACACAGTTTTTTTTTTTTTTATCCTTCCTTCATTATATACTCATTATTTTCCTCTCATACTGTGTCTAATCAGGTGTGCCGGGCACAAGAAACGAGCTGTACTACGACTGCTGTAAGGAACCCTACCCAGATGTCACATTTGTGGTGACCATCCGCAGACGGACGCTCTACTACGCCTTAAATCTCCTCATTCCCTGCGTCCTCCTTTCATCAATGACCTTGCTTATCTTTCTACTGCCTGCAGACTCCGGAGAGAAGATTTCACTAGGTATTATGAAAGACAGATGGAGAAAGAGAAATATATTGACAGCTTATTGAAGCAGGAAAAAGCGGAGATGGCATCAAATTTAAAGATCCTCTTTTTCGGAGTTAGATTATGTACATGTTTCAGAACTAAACATGACTGATTTGGAAGAAAGATGCTGTATTTTTTTGCATATCTCAATTTCAGTGCTGAGGAAAAAAATAATTCCATAGGCTTGCCAAGGTCTAGACACAAAACAGAGAGCAGGGACATGCAAAAGAAAATGTGTGGGCACTTTATTTCATAGATAGTGCCTGATTGTGTCATGTCAAATGAACTCTTGGTTTACATCAAGGGCTTTTATCCATGTTTTTTCCACTCTCTGTCAAGAGACCTTTGCCATCAAAAGATGCAGACAGTTCAAAGAGGAGCAAAAACAGTCACCAGAGATTGAATGGAAATATGTCTGTCAGGAAATGTACAGAGGCATGAACTCACAGTATATAAGTAGACGAGAGTGAGAAAACAGAAACTTAGAGCAGCCAAGGAGAATGGAAAAGAATTCAAGAATGTGTATCACTGCAAGCACAGTGAAGGGAAGTGCTTTGCTGTTCGCTCATATGGGCAATTAATCTATTGATGTAATTAAAGCAGTGATGAGTCAATGTGTGTAAGAGAGAAAGTGAGAGAATGCATGGCACTTTCCAGGAACACGGTCTGCAATATTGAAACATCTTTGATAGATGTAGTATCAGAAACTAGTTTAGGATAGACCTCAGAGGAGTTCACAATTTCTAAAAAGCAAAGATAATCCACCAAAAATGAAAGGTTTGTTATCATTTACTTAACCTCCTGTCATTCCAAACCTGTATGACACAAAGGAAGATATTTTGAAAAATGTTGGTGACCAAACAGTTTCGGTAACCATTATATGTACCAAAAATGATACAAATTTCATCATCAGAACAGTTGGCACACCATAAACACCATGTAATCGCATGTATAAGGAGGTCACACAAGTGCATTGAATTTGACAAAACTAAAGAGATGGAACAACAACAACAAAATAGCAGACTTTTACAACAACAGACAGCTGCATTGACAAGTTCCTGTAAACGAGAGGATATGAGACAGTTGTGCTCGGGTTTAAAAGAGTTTATATTATACTCTAAAAGGCTTTGTATTCGACTGTACATGTACGCTAGCATACACGTACAAAAACAAAGTATGTTTGGGGCTTTATATTAAAAGAAATATCTTTTGTGTTTCACAGAAAACAATAAAGTCATACAGCTTTGGAATGACATGAGGGTTAGTAAATGTTGATACATTGATCCCCCTCACACACTTTATTTGATTAAAAAAATTCACAATTTCAATTTAATTAATTGCATTTATTATTAACAACAATAATAAGTAACTTACATGTTGACAATACTGGAAGTTATTTTTTATATCTTTGCTCTGCCAACAAAAACATTTCCAAACAAACTAGGGTTGATGATCTGTATTTTGTTCCTAAATGAATCAGTATTTTTAAACAAATCAGACGAGTGAGTGACTCAAAGTCTCACTCAGTAGGGCAATCATTCACTATAAAAGAAAATCTGTAATATTTTGGTACAACGTACTTTGTTAATTTGAGGAAAATTTCAGATGAGTGAGTAACTCAAAGGCTTAGTTCACACTGCAGGCTAAAGTGGCCCAAATATGACTTTTTTCCCCAAATGCGACCCATATCTGATTTTCTTATGACAGTCTGAACAGAACGAATTCGATTTTTTCAAATCAGGCCCAGGCCACTTTCATATGTGGTCCTAAATCGGATGCATATCCGATGTTTTGCTTTGAGACTTCAGTCTGAACGGCCATGTCGCATTTCATGCAACTTTTACATTATTGAAATGCAACAGACTAGGGCTGTGCAATATGGACAAAATAATCATATTGAGATTTTTTTGAACGAATATTGCAATTGCGATTTTATTTGCGATTTTGGCAACTGTTTTTGCTTTTTCAAACAAGCTTCAT
>JAUMHE010000072.1:15426194-15440908 GCA_032359235.1 Enteromius mattozi
ATGAGAATATATATATATATATATATATATATATATATATATATATATTCTCATTTTCCTTGTTTTTTCCCTTTTGTTTTATATATATATATATACATATATAACAAAATATAAAAATAACCTAACATAAAAAAAAAAAAAAATTACAACTCAGTTCTATCTTTATCTATTGAGCAAGTAAAAAATGAGAATGAATGAACTCTGTGCTTGATTAATGAACACTGAAACCTGGCAGAATATGGGTGCTTCTGAGTCACGTCCGTGCTTACCGTAAAACATGAATAGGTAATGTTTTTTCATGCTGAACTTATCTTCCTGTAAATATCACTGGAATGCTCAGTAGGAAGAATTGACTTGATGCCAAATGGGCGACTGGGTTAATCTCAGGTCTCTTAATCTTTAGTTCAAAGTTTTGTTTTTGTTGTTCTTTTTTAGCCCCTCTAAGTCTGTCTATCAATCGGTCTCTCCTCCCTCTCTCACACTCATTTCAACACTCTATCACTTGCTGGAATGTTGGAGCTCAGAGAAAGGGGGGATGATCAGCGGGGGGTGAGAGGGTGAGGAAATACTCAGAGTCAGCAGCGCAGACACACACTTTCACACACACAGATGCAGGGAAGTTGGTTAATACTCTAAAAAAAGTTAACATTCTTCCCACATTCACCTGTTTAAAAGAAAAGGTCTGAGGTATTTAAACGCCCACCCACACACAAACACACACTCGCTCCAACAATAGGTCCGCCAACATCCCTGTCATTCGATCTGTGATCTTTTGTAGCTTTCACCACCTGATACTACAGTCTAAACGGTAATTAATGAAATTCTGACCCGGCTCTGTTCAAATATCCGTCCTTCACTCTCACCCGCACACCTGCGTTCGCTGTCATTAGCCCCTGTCGCTTTAATTCAGCGCTAATGCAGGCGGCGTTGTTCCGGGTGACTGGTTCGGAATGCAGTGTGGCAGGATCATTGGGTGCTCTGTGCTCCGGGATTACCCGGCCTAGGTTGCTGAGGGGCCAGGGGCCTCATTCAGTTTAATGCAAGCAGAAAGAGAAGAGATGAGGGGCCCATAGCAAGCTCTTTTATTGTTCTGAAACACAGTCGGAGCGTTACAGTGGAGTGGTTCGGTTGGAATAGCAACAAAGGCTGGTGGAAGACAGTAAGAGAGCGATAGAAGGAAAAAGGGAAAGGAATTGGTGAGGTGGTTCAGTTTGGAAAGGAAGATTTTGCCTATATTTTTTCACACGCACAAAAAATGTTTTGTGCTGTGCAGGTGTAAGAGAGATAAAGAATGCAAAGAATTAAAAAAAAAAAGAGAGGAATCCTTTGATAAACCAGAACGGGCCACTCTTGTGCTTGTCCTTGCCCTGACTCGGACCAGACCCACTCTTTCATCTTTTCTTCAATCCATCCATCTCTGTCCACTCTCTCGGTTTGTCTCTCAGCACTCAATAAGCTTGTTTGATCCCCCATTCATTCTCCCATTGGCCCCGCCCCCGGGTATTCTCAACCAATCCAAGAGCAGCTCGCTGGAATTTGAGGCATGTTAGTTAGTGACCTATGCCTTTGGACACTAACTCTGGCCCTTGCGATTGCCATGGCAACCAAATGTGACCGGTTCCCCCATTCGTGACATATTCCACACCAGGGTTTTTCAATCTATCTTGTTTACATACATCTTATCCCCATCAATCTTTTTGCTTCCCTTCAAATCGCTCAAACTTTTGTCTCTGAGCACCATTTATCAAGTTGTCAGATTTGCTTTTTCAAACTCATTCCTCTTTTGTGAAGAAACAGTAGTATGTGATAAAGATCTACTCAGAAATGCAACGTTGGAGTCCCTTAAATTTTTTTAAACCAAGACAATCTAAGCTGTGTATAAATTGTTAAACTCTTAATTCGCACAGTGTCTTAAAAGCTGACTTAGCCTTATTCGTCCAATCTGTCACACTAATTACAGACCCGACCGGTCAACTGTACAACTGGCTCCGCTCTGCTCTAATATCCTCTCTAAAATAAATTAATTAAATAAATACTTAAGAAACATGGGAGCACTTGGTGTGAAGGGAAATGAGAAGTACACAAGGCGTCTCATATCGCTATGAAAATGGCTTCAGTAGTTCCTTGCATTGTTTAGGAATTAGCCATCCTGCAGGGGGGGTGGCTTCTCGCACGTCCCGTAATAAAATGCGTGCAGTGCGTCGTGGGAATAGACTTGCACCTTAAAAAAACAGTCCATTCAAGAACAGTACAAATACCGAGAGTGCAGAGACAAAAACCACATGGGGTTGAGACTGTGACAACAAATACACTCACACACACGTAACAGCACTTCCCTGACAAATACTTAGCATGTGATTGTAAAGCGCTGTTAAATACCCATTAAAAGATCGATCTGTGTTCTTAAATATGAGAGGAACTGATTAAACATCAAAGAGGTTAAAACCAGGTGAAAGAGGCATGAAGGAACAATTCTGGGAATTCTGAGGGAGTTGAAGAATGTGACAGCAGTGGTATGATAAAACAGAACGATAACTAGATTACTGAAAGTGTAATGAACAAATCATCTTTACAAAACAAAGTGCGTGAGAAAGCAATGAGTGACAAATGCGAGACGGGCACATAGGCACGTGTTTATCCCCCTATAGTGAGCCTCAGACAAAGCGATCACTTTCTCAAGCCCTTTAACTCATGTGAATAATAATTTACAGAGTATGTGTGCGTACGAGGAAGTGTGTGTATCTGAGACTTGTGTAAGAAGTGGCCCGCTTGCGTGCGCAAGTGTGTGAGAAAGGTATTGTTTGTTGTACGCGCAGGATGTGCCGTTTTCCCGGGAAAACACTTGGCCAGGAAACTCACGCTTGACGAGGGAAAAGGCCGTCTTCTCAACCTTTGGGCAGAGTTCACTTACTCACTCGTGTCTGGAAATCACAATATGGTAAATCTCTAAGGATTCGACAAATATCACGTATTTCACACATTATATAATGAAAACACTTCTGGCCGATAGGGACTGCATGTAGGAGCTTAAATGCATAAGGACTGCTGCAGAAGATTATCACGGGTCAGCAATCGGCAAAAGAGAGCCAAATTCAATTCACAAGACGAAAGATTAAGAGCTGATTACAATCTGGAAGAAGGATGGAGGCAATGAAGAAGTCAATTCTGTGGAATGGGTTTATATCTTAAAAATGTTTTAAAGAGATAGTTGTTCCAAATCCGTATGACTTCCGTTCATCTTCGAAACACAAATGAAGACATTTTTAATAGAATACGAGAGATTTCTGTCCTTCCATTTAGGAAGGGCTTCAAAAAGTTCATAAAAAGTAAATAAAATTAATCAAGCTGCTTATTTTGAGTGCTTTTATGTGATGAACACATTTAATTTAGGCTTTTATTCACACATAAACACTGACTGGAGTACATATAGAGAGTTAATCAAATATGGCACTTGCTTGATATTCATTTCTGTTTCAAAGATCTTATTCAGAACGACACAAGGTCAATTTTAATTTCTGCGTGAATTACTCCTTTAAATGGAAATGTGTACTAAACTCACAATGGGCAGGAATCTGTAGAGCTTTGTGTATGACGGCTATTTGAATTCTGCAGATATCGCCCAAATTCAGACTCAGGGAATGGACAGAATAGGCATGGAAAAGGTGAAAGGGAGGAGAAAAGGGGAGCGAGACAGGCTCTGGTGGTAATGGCTGCCAAACCCGATAAAGAAAAGCAAGAGAAAAAAAAAATTCAACACCTCTTTTTCTTCCTTCTTTCACAGAGGGAAAGGAAATAAGGACAGGAACTGAATAAAAGGATGAAAAGCGCTGGCGTGTATGGCTGAGATAAAAGGTAGAGGGAATGAGGGAGAAGCCAGACGGGAGATCGAGAGAGAGGTGGGCTTGAGTGGCGGCCTCCCTATTTGAAGACCACCAGAGAGAGTGACAGACTACAGAGAGTGAATGGCACTTCATCACTCACTCTCTCACTGTCAGCGAACACGCACACACACAGATCTGATGAGTTTAATGCTAAGTGACATGTAGACAAAAGCAAAATGGCACTTTATCACCGGTTTCTATCTCCACTTCTCCTCTCCGCACACATTTACAGACATCCACAGTGACAGACACACCACATGAATGCCACTTCATTTCGGCTGTGAACTCTGGCCTGCAATTGGTCACACTAGTCCCTTGGTTTTGTTCCACTGCAGATCTGCTGTGGGAGCGTGCTAATTTGGCTGGAACGTATAACAAAAAAGCACTTAGCTGGCAAAACCCCACAAGCAAAAAAAGCCCTGTTCCATGGAAGAAAAAAAAACACACCAGTGAATGGGACATTTTGGGTAGAAAACCAAGAAAGCCCCATTTCTGGCGGAATTAAACCATGTAAAAGGCCTTTTTGCCGGGTGAAACAGTAACACAATGGGGTGATCGCGGACAAGTGGAGAAGAAACCGAAATGTGAGGAGGTCAGAGAGTTTTGGGGTACTGATGGGATAGGGGCAGAGCGAAACGAGCGAGGGAAAGAGTTAAGAAAAAAGAGCAGTGAGGTTGAACTTTGTGCCAGTTAACCATGCGGTACGGGGCACACAGCCAGAGGAAAGGGAGGAGGTTTGGGAAGGACAGGTAGGAGAGAGAGATGCCAAAGAAAAAGAAGAAATCTCTATAAGCCTTTAAATGCTAATAAGATAACAACAGTGACGATTACAGAAAACCTTTAGAATCCATAAGCGATATTAAAAGATTAGTTCACTCAAGTTCAGTCATCATTTACTCACTCTCATGTTCCAAAACCATAACTTTTTTTCCCCTTGTGCGGAATATAAAAGGAGAAATAGCAAATAGTGGACAAGCTGCTCTTGCTGTACAATTACAATAAATGCTGGCTTTCGAAAAGCATAAATAAGACATAGTAAAACTGATTCTATTGTGCTATATTCCAAATTTCCTGACTTTTATGCAGTGGCTTGAGTGACAAACCAGATCATAGAGTCAGTAAGTATGAGATTTATGAAAGAATCAGTCAGACCAGTTTTCCAAACTGGATTAAAGAATTCATTGAAAAAGCTCCACTTGAAAGATTCGTTCATGAATTGGACTTTGTCTTTATCTCATGAACTTTCATGAAAAGGAAGCTAGGGTGGATGTCAACATTTTCAGCGAATAATGACTCAGTCTGTTCCTCACACAAAACTATCATGGGAGTTCAGAAATCTTGGAATATAGTTGTTTGGAGTTCTTTTGTATGTTAATGGTGCACTGCTTTCTTTCGCTTTCTGGTTTCAACAACACGAGGGTGAATAAATCATTTACTTTTTAATATTGTGTAAACTATTACTAGTGGCACTTCCAAATGGTTAAACATGGAGAAAAACAGCCTCTACGGGAGTGAATAGTGAATTTAATAGAGGAGGTTTGGTTAATAAATATATGAGTGAGTCAGTAAATCATAAACAAGGGCTGGATTACGACTGCTCACCGGGACACTCCTTAATCAGCTCACACCTTCCAGTTGATCAACTATTGACTGTGAGTAACACTACAACACATGTGTTGCAGCAAGCATCTGCAAGCACAACAAGAACACGCACCAACAAATTCAAACATGCACTCTTACACGACCTGACTTAGAATCACCTCTCGTACTGAAAAAAACAAAAAACAAGCTTAGCCGTAATGGTCTGTCGACCCTGAAGTCAACCTTCCCCCAAGACTTACATGCACACCTAAACACACGCACACACACACACAAAACCTCCTTATACACTCAGACTATATTTCATTTGAGGAACAATTTAAAAGAAAGAAATGCAGACAGAACTGCAGATGCATTGTGCAAAGAAAGAAAGAAAGAAAGAAAGATAAAGAGTGCAGGAAAATGCAGATAGAAATGCAGAAATACAGAAAGAAAGAAGTGCAGAAAAAAAGCATCTGCCCAGCCCCACTAGTATTTCTATGAAAACAGGATTAGATCACAGAGAGAGAGAGAGAGAGAGACAGATAGAAAGAGCGAAAGACTAAGATATGGAATAAAAATTGCAAGTATGTGGATTACACAGGCGATAAAATGATCACTGTTGTTTGGACTTTGACGTAATCATTAGGCTACATCTGCTGGAGCAAATGCTTATTGTTTTAATAAGAGTCGATGGGTTAAATGTGTGTGTATGTTCTATTTAATCAGTTTTCATTTCGTTATCACTGTTTCTCTGCTAATTCAGTCTCACTACCTTTGGAGTCTTGTAAATTTTAACACCAATTGTTCAGAGATGACAAAATCACTGCTGTAAATTAGTATGATCCTACCTTGTAATTGTCAGGTTTAGCTTTAACACTTTTGATTCATTTGAACGAATCAGTTCATTTTAATGAACCAGTTCAAATGTTTTATTTATTTATTTATTTTTCATTTTATATTTTTTATATTTAATTACTTATTAAAGTAGGCCTATTCATTGTAGCCTATTATTCTCAAAAGTCAACACACAAAAATGACTACGTTTTTGTAGTTAAACACTCCTATATTTAGTTACATGCGCTACAGTTTATGTTTTGCTATAACATTTCCCACATGCTCGAAAAAATAATTGTACTTTGTACCACATTACATTCCTCAGCACCCCCCCTGAAAAGTTCTTCCTTTCAGTATATCGCAAGCGCTCGGTGAGTCGGTTCAACCGAATCATTATAAAGATCCAGAATTGATTCGTTCGCGTCTGACTCGTATCGGCAATTGGAGTTTTGCAATCCAGTCCTCTGCGAGTTTTAGCCGGAAAAGTCACTCAATATTCAACACCTCGCTGACTCATAGTTCTTCACGTCAAAAGAGCAAAACGGTCCTGTCAATTTCCTCGTATTTTTTTTCTGTTCAGCCCTTTGCGTTTTCCCAACAAGCATCACTTCTTCTAAAGAGGCAGATTTGCTCATCATCACATGTACAAATACAGGTAAACAAACATTCAGTGATGGGTAGTAGACAGATTATGACGCAATAAAAGTGCCTGAAATATGCAATCTGTTACAGGTAAAGATGTAACAACGTCAAAACGCAGCTAAAATGTAAACAAGCACGAATCTCTAACTCCGACCATAAAATAACACCCGCACAAGATGAAGAGAAACATTCACACAAAGAGAAAAAAGTTGTAATAATTTACTTCAACCATGAAAAAAGCCATCTGATGCTAGAGTTTGCAAAATAAATAAATACAATAAATAAATAAAATAACTAATAATTAGCATAATTTAATTCTATTATAATCATTATCACAATATTGAATGTAAAGGAGAAGAAAAGAATAGTAAAAATATAATAAATAATAAATAAATTACTTACTTAGGGTTGGTACTATTCCAGAAAACAGTGTGTCTCTCAGCAGAGGCGAGCAAAGCACAGACACTCGCTGCGATGTACAAAAGCCACATCAGATCCATTATAGAGTCTCTGTGATTCAATCCAAATGAAGGAATTAACCAGCTATAGGTAAAGTTTCTTCTAAAGCCTTTTTCCGTACAGCAGTGTAGCTCTGAGCTGCTTTTGAGTTTAAAATGCTGCTAGTACTAAGCGCTACAAAGATTGACAATAAATCAAGAGATCCGTGTCTGTTATCTTTCTGGTCAGTACTGAATGAAACTTTCTTCGCGTCGCAATTAGGTTTTGTTGAAAGACCTCCGCACAAGCCACGCCCTGACGCCCCCAACAGCCAATCAGCACACAGGTGTCCTTCCCACAACTGAGAAGCAGTCGATCGCCCTCTACAGATGCATTGTAGCTCACTGAGGTTGGGGAATTGATTGTTAACTTATTTTCCGAATAAACTGCGAATAGAAACTATTCTTAGAAATCCGACATGGTTATGAAACATCATGTGATAAAAAATAAACGTTTTGTATCGATTCCCTCCCGGCCAGTCTAAGGATATTGTGATTGGATTATGCAAACTGAAGTGTTAAGGCCCCCCTTTAACACTTAGGGGTATAAATGCTTTCATCTTTTCCAATCAACAAAGTTTTTTTTTTCTTTTTAATAAAGAACAAGCCATTGACACTTTCACACAGACTCCAAATGCAAGTTAGACTTGTCTTTGATCAATCCAATTTGGTCTGTCTTCATATTCTCCGTAGTTTACGCAATTGATAGGCTATGTGATCAATCAGCTTAATACACATAATTGATTAACCTCCCACAGAGAAAAGTAAAAAAAATTACATGTTCCTAATATAAAATAATATAAAGTGATTAGCATATACTTTCAGAATATGTACTAGATTTGATGAAGTTCTTCTTAAACATGGAAGTGCATTTTTACATGCACGCAGGCCATCTTGGTGTTAAAAACACTGTGTATTTGAATATTCAAGACGTGCTGCTTTTTGAATAGTCTACTATAGCTTTGTATGCATATTCAGATTCAGAGATAATGCATTGTAAAAAAAAACCCCTGCTGTTTGCTGTCCGTACTTATTTAGAAAATCATTTTTATTCTAGTAAATGTCTAGTGTGCATCTCGCATCTTCAATCTAGTCCCACTTGCTCACTATCACACATACACACTCTTGACTGTGTATTGCACAATACACACTGTCTGTTGACAGATTCAAGAAGAGCCAGCAGGCGTTTTAGCACTCTTGTCAAAACAGCAGGTACTTCTGCTGAATGCTGATGCATAATTCAAGCACCTCTCATGGAGCAAATCGTGGAGCTCAAGTCTCCTCTATCTCTCCTTTTAATAATGAGACAATCCCAACATCGACTCAACCCACCAACAAATTGAAATATTTCAAAAAATCATTGGTAGTAACTTTATTTAACTCAGGCAACATCTTTAATCTTTTAATTTCGATGCTGGTAAGCTGTTCTCAGGGCACCCTTAGATTTTTTTTTAGGTTCAGTTTGTAACGCTGTGTCAATATGTCAAAGGTATAGTTAAAATGTACAATATTTACATCTTGCTCTTACATAACCTAACCAATAAACTTGTGAAAACCTCTTCAGTCACGTGTCAGTGTTTCTTTCAGTGCTCCTTCTTTCTTTACTTTTTGATGTGTACTCTTAAATCATGTTTTATGGTGTGTCAGCTCCTTTTCAAGTCTCCTCTGAACTTGATTTGACAGTGTTGTAGATCTGTATCATTTATTTTAAAAAAGGTAACAAATTTATAGAAACAAATACCCAGTGTTCATATTTTGAGATCTATAAGTTCTATTTGTTTTACTTTACTGCCAAATAGCACAATAAAATGAAAAATTTCCAGTATCAACTCATTTCCGTATTGCATAAGCATACTCTATAGCTTTCCTCACCGCTCTGAAACATCTGCATGATGCATATCCATCAGGATCTAGTCAGATTGTCGTGCCACCTTTAGTCTTCTAGTTCAATCCAGTTATGAAAAGTGAGGTATGTGATGTCTGCAACAGCTGTATGTCTTAACAGGTAAGCCAGACAGGACAGGTAAGGAAGCAATAACATATATTCATCAAAACAGACAGTGACTTCCTTATGAGCACTCAGTATTGCACAACATAAAGCAAATGAATCAGGTTTCTGATGTCAACCTAATAATTAGTCAGTGTTTGTTTATGGGCATCTATCAGGGCCTGGGCTTTGGTTTATGGTGTGCAGCAAATGTATTTGCTCTGTTTCGAAGCCTAAAGTGAATAGGATGTATTTTAAGGCTGATCCAGCTAACAATTTTACGTTATAAAAACGTTCCCATAAGGTTCCCATTAAGTTATAAAAACGTTATTGTTTGAATGTTCTCAGACGTTGCATTAACGTTCTTGTTTGGTTATAAGAACATTATTGAAAATGTTTGTAGAACGTTTTAGTCTCGTAATATTAATGTTCTAAGAACATTATTTAAAACGTTATTAAAACGTTCCATTCCCCGTTATATTAATATTCTAAGCATGTTTTCCTAATGTTCCCATTAAAATATAAAAACGTTAAGTTTGAACGTTCAAAACGTCCAGTTTTTTAGACATTGTATTAACATTCTTGTTTATTCAAAACGTGTTTAGAATGTTTATCAACTTCAGATCACGTTAAGGAAATGTTCTACTAACATTATGCAAGAACGTTTTTGATAACTTTGAGAGAACTTTGAGAGAACCTTTAGGGAACGTTAGCCAAAGTTAGGACAATGTTCTCTAACCTTTAGCTGACCGAATACATTCTATAATAATATATATATTTATACTACGGGGCAGTTGAATGCTTGAATCTGATTGGCTGACGAACGTTCAAAGGTGTGCAATTGTTTTTAGGGAACTGCATGGAGAATGTAGTTCCAGGCAGTTCTTTGACTGCATTACAGTTCCATATCACTTCACCAAATGGTTTCTATTATATTTTTAAAGGTCTTACAACAGCAAAATAACCAAAACCCACAACGACACTGGCCAAACAAATAAATATAATAATCAATATGACAAAAACAATTGTTTTGCCACAAAATTACATTTTATTATGTACGGCAAGCACATGTTCTATCTCTCCCATTCTCTCCCCTCAGAGATGCACACACATTAACATATGCACTAATATTGTTAATGCTACTCTGACGACTTTATCCTTAATATCAACTTAAAAACAACTTGACTTCTCACAAGCGAGGTAGGAATGGCGTTTAGTGAAGAAAATGAACTTAAAGTTTCACTGTTTTAGCCAAAAACTTTTGAGAGATGCACAGACTCGGAGGTAATCACATGCTCTCTCTCTCTGACACACACACACACACACACACTTAGCAACTAACTGCATTAGTCTACTATCAACAGTTCAAGCCTCTGTTACTAGGTCTAAAGTAATGTTTTGGAATTAACAATGGAAGCATTGGATGATATGCGGAAGAAATAATCCTACTCACAATAGAGTAAATTATTATAGTATCTATATATACTTTGCTAGAGGAGTGTTTTTTTTTTTTTGTCCTGCCCTTTGTCTTGTAAGGCATTCCATATCGGTCATTTGTGAGGTTAGGATGCTGGCTCTATAAGCATTTCACTAGGTTTTGGAACAGAGCCACTGTAAGCTTGCTGTAACGTGTTTATTTCTTGGGTCTTGTCCTGGTCTTGGCATCATAAAGTTGAACTTTTCTAAAAAATGTTACAGGGAACTGATTTTCCTTTTCTTTTCTTCTTCCTTTTTTTATGCACACTGCTCACATTTATCAAAGACAGACAGAGGGGATAGACTGAAACAATGCTGTGACAGTCGTATACAAATGATACAGTTAGATGTTGGCACAAGTTTTTAGAATGGATGACATCAGAGTCTATGCATATTTACATTGTTACATAAAGATGATGTGAGTAGATATGCACTCCATATACACCCCATGCGCACATATAAAACTGTAATATTCTGACATATATAGAAAGGAAATATACTCTAGGGAGAAATGTTATAAAACCTTATTCTTGATACCAAGGTTTTGTTTCCAAGAAACAGATTCCTGGACTATAAAAGGCATTCGGAAGAGAATCAATGTCAAAAGTGACCTTTAGCCCTGGGCAAAGTTTAATCTGAGAATAGGGAACTTTTATAAGTTGTCACAATGTACCATATCTTTTTCCAAGCCGACAAAGTTACTTGTACAGAAATAACTGTATAAAGGTTTCCTTAAACAAAATCTGACACAAAATCAACATTCTTTTTTTTTTGGCACTAAAATAAGCACCTTTTTCTCTCCCCCACAAAAAGCAGAAGAGACCACTTTTTCAGAACAGCTAAATAAAAATACAGATAGACAGGTTTCGCCCCCACATTAAGTTAAACGCTGTGAGTGCCTAGACAGCTTCTGCTGGCATTGTCTTTTGTCTGACACATGTGATATAAGAGTCTTAAGCCGAGGCGGCAGATATCCGGAGGCATGAGCACTGGTCAGACAGTGTAGCATTAATTCCAAGAATGGATACTAATGAGGCTAATTTAAACCTTGCCCATAGATGAACTTCTGTGGCATGATCTGTGGCTGTAATCCTCCAGAACACATATACTTCACACTTCTTAAGGTGACAGTTCACTCAAAAATTAAACAAATGTGTTTTGTTTGCTTCTTTTGATTTTCATTCTCCTGTTGAACATAAAAGCCACTCTCGTTTGCAGAGACATGAAAGTGAGAAAATAATGGCAGAATTGGCATTCTTTGGGTAACTATTCTTTTAAAAGAACTCAAGTCCTGTTTTGTGCCAGTGCACAGCGTTGCACAATCTTTTCTTTTGGCTATTCTTTTGTTTCTTGCAACACTGATAATCCATGCCAGGTACTTTCAGATGTCTCATGCATGTCTTGCTCTGGCCAGAAGAACTGCTATTTGCTGGACCGTTCTCATATCTCAGAAGACCATTGCTTTATTCTGATTTTGTATGCCTTTATGCAGAAGAGACCCAAGTTGCATGTCTTGTAGTCATGGACTTTAACATTTCCCAAAATCCTCTTCTCCCTAAGGAAACAAATGGCTTATATTCATATAAGACGACATCTATCTATCTATCTATCTATACATTTTAATTGCTTAAATGCCGTTTTAAATATTTTACCAATAACAACACTGATTGAAAGACAGAACAACAGAATGATATAGACAGATGGATAGATAGATAGATATATCCATAAATGTTTATGGTTTTACCTTCTATTTGTTGCATTAATGTAACCAAGTATTTTTCTTTAATTCTCAAAAAAACAAACAAAAAAACCAAACAAAAACAAAAAAACAACCCAACAGTCTGCAGTGCACAGGATGACATTCTCAAGAAAAGAAGTCATCTAAACGCATTGATTCAACCCACAAAATGTGACCACAAGGGCTCATGGCTTTAACTAAACCCATGTGCAATTAGTCTCTTACATAGTGATTTTTTTTTTTACATTGAACTGTAAATGTAATTTTGGTCAAATCTAATTCAGAAAAAATATCACACAACCACAGCTAATTTCTATTGCTTCTGGAAAAAAAGAGCCAATACTTCAGCGATCTTGCTGATAACAGCATTAAAGTAAAACGCAGAGGAAGCGGCCGAGGAAGCAGTGTATTATGCAGTGGTCTTTGTGGACACATAAAGAACCCACGCTCGTTGTGTTTCACAGACAAATTAAACAGAGGCTGGACCACCCGAACAGATACACAGCAAGCTAGCTTCCCAACACAGCACAATACCAGCAGCCTGTCTAAAATTATAGCAGCTCCTGAGCCCCGCTGCAGCATGTGCACATGCACACACACACACACACACACACACACTTACACATCTCGCAGCACCAGGGGCCAGATGTCAGAGATAACTGGGTATGTTCCACACTGTACGCTCCACATATGCCTAAACTTGGTGTCCTCATTAACCCAAACACACCATCCACACTCTCTGTACAACCACGCAGGGCTGTCTTAACCTGTCAGAACCTTCATCCTCACACAGAGGCAAGAAACTGTCACTGTTTTCAGGGTAGCATGAGCTCCATAATTATGAAGTACAAACCTTTATTGACATGAATTTGATGTACTGTGATTGTTAAAAATTCCCTGTTCAAATTTAGATATTTATTTATCAAAAACTATAATATTATTATAAAATACATGTGACATTTTGTATTTCAAATTATTAATCATTAATACTAATATAAATGTAGAAACTAATGCTATTCAGAATGGATGGATTAAATTGATCAGTGAAATTGATGCTGTTAATCTGAACTTTTTTGTTCTTCAAAAAAATGTGTACAAGCATATTTTTGTCTAGTTATATCTCAAACAGTCTGATAAAGTGTCACTGTAACGGGTTCTTGTGACAGTTTTATTGTTTCTCAGACTTATGTTATTGGACAGAGGCAATACTTTGAGACAGCTTTGGGTGTTTTTTAAGCTCTAAAAAGTGATTTCATTTCTCCATGGATGTACAAACAAGCTGTTTGTAAGCAAGAACTTGAGTCATTTAGAGCAATTCGAGGTAGTTTGGGGACAGAACCACAAACTTCCACCACTGACACAGGATCTGTACTGTAATTAGGTGTAAGACAAATCGCATTTGACAGCAGTTCCCTCAAAAAGTGTAAGAATGATGTCATGATGGAATCATGAGGCATGTTTCTGTTGCGATGACAATCAAACTGTACTGATGTTACCATGTTGAAAACCATATGTTACCATATGTTAGCTTATTTAAAAGTGAAAAAAAAAACCTGATTGCTTGTATAGGCCTCGTTGTAGTTTGTGTACTTCTATAATAAACAACCTGGATAGGTGGATGGATATATGGATAAATGGATGTATTGAATAATGGATGGGTGGATGGATGGATGGATGGATGGATGGACGCACAGATGAATGGATGGATAGATGCATGAATGAATAGATGGATGGATGGATGGATGGATGAATGGATAGATGGATGATTAATGAACGGATGAATGGATGAATGGATGGATGCATGGATAAATGAATGATTAATAAACGGATGAATGGATAGATGCATGGATAAATGGATGATTAATGAACAGATAAATGGATGGATGCATGGATGAATGGATGGATAGATGGATGAAAGGATGAATGGATAGATGCATGGATTAATGGATGGATAGATGGATGAGTGGATAGATGCATGGATGAATGAATGGATGATGAATGAATGGATAAGATGCATGGATTAATGGACGGATGCCTGGATGAATGGATGGATGGACGCACAGATGAATGGATGGATA
>JAUMHE010000072.1:15441008-15454188 GCA_032359235.1 Enteromius mattozi
GATGCATGGATGAATGGAGGATGGATGATGAATGAATGGATGAATGGATAGATGCATGGATTAATGGATGGATGGAGGTCTGGATGGATAGATGCACGGATAAATGGAGGCTGGATGATGAATGAATGGATGCATGGATGCATGGATTAATGGATGGATGGAGGCCTGGATGGATAGGTGGATGGATGAATGGATGGATGAACAGATGAATGGATGGATAGATGCATGGATGAATGGAGGATGGATGATGAATGAATGGATGAATGGATAGATGCATGGATTAATGGATGGATGGAGACCTGGATGGAAAGATGGATGGATGAATGGACAGATGGATGCATGGATGGATGGTTGCACAAATGAATGGATGGATGGATGGACATTGGGTGGATAGACAGATAGAAAGACAGACAGAAAGACAGATACAGTAGATAAATAGATAGAAAGACAGAGACAGAGAGACAGACAGACAGAACAAGGATAAAACAGCAGATACTTAAAAAAAAACTAGAAGAATGGAGGCATCTCAGGAACCTAATACTCTGGGCTCTTTGTTGATCCTAAGGTGGAGCAAAGTTTAAAGAACCTTTCTGTTTAGGAGAGGACACACAGAAGAATTCCTCAACAAAGGCACTTGAGTCACATTGCCAGCCAGGTCAAATAAAGCGGGTAAATATACACTTGAGAGGTCAGTGCAGTTGTTGTTTTACAGTGTGTGTGTGGTCTAGCCTCCATTATGCTGTGATAAACTGATGGCTGCTGCTCTGCTGAGTTCTAGTGTGTGCTAATAAAAAGCACTTTAATGGACATCACCCCTCCCTTCCACCTCTGCGTCCATTCTTTTCCCATCCATACTGGCACACTTCTGCATTCACTGCTCCTTACTACTCAAGAGAATGAGAGAATAAATTTTACTGCCTCAATCCATCACACACCCGGTCAACCCCCCCATCTGCCACACTTCTGCTGATCACAAAATGAACCGTACTGTCCTCTCCTCCTCTTTCTTTCTAATATCACACAGCATTAACCTCTGATAAAATACATCAAGATAGAAATGGCTAGATGGACACAGAGGGGCTTCTGACAACTGAATTCCCTCTAATGAAATCTTTCAAAAAGTGTAGTTTGCAGAAAAGTTTATGTGTTCAGCACCATGGCATGGGATGATAGATAGAAAGATAGACAAATAATGCAATTTCAGATTTTGTATTTTAGTTTGAGCATTGCTTCATTAACTAAAAGGTAGGTGAACACATCAAGACAGAATGTAAAAATCAATTTTACAGCCTTCTTCTTGTACAGTATATGCTAATTTTTACTTTGGACCAGAAAAAGGAAAAGTTAATTGCACCAGCATCTCCAGCGGCTCACTCCACACTTTCCCCATCTCTCTTATTACTTAAGAGGAAACTTTTGCATATTACTGCTCTTCAGAGCCCCTGCTGCGGCACACTTCTGCAATTACCTCTGTCTGCTTTTCTTTTGATTAATAAAAATGGTACATATTATGTTCTAACAAATGGAATAGTTCTATAATGTGATTTTACATAAAATAGCTCAAATGAGATGAATAACACTGATTTTTTAAAGAAAAATAAATATTATCGTTGCAATTTTGTACCACAAGTGAAAACTCAGAACTTCTACAAAGATATAGTTTTCAAAAGTGTACCTGATCCTTTGTTTGCAATTTTTCTTCTCTCTTCCATGGAATACAGGTGTTCACATTTCCTAATAAAGAAAACAAGTATTAATGCATACAATTTGTTTTTTTTAAATATATAATTATGTTTAAAAATGGCATACAAGCAATGCATTGTTACAATTCACTGTGGTATTTTGCTATTTTTGTCTTTGTATTGTATTTTTATTTTGTACAGATAAGTTTTTATATTTCCTATATATTTTTTAGAAAATTGTTATATTTTTGTCCTATTTTCCTATGTTAAATCTATAGGTAAATCACACTTACCCTTATTTTATTCCACTATTTATTTCTTGTTAAATTGTTTTTAAATTTCTTAAGGTCACGGGCGGTCGTATAAGTATTTCACTGCATATCGTACTGTGTATGACTGTGAATGTGACAAATAAAATTTGAATTTGAATTTGGTATGAAGATGCCATGCGACAACATTCATTTTCTCAATATATGTAAAAAAAAAAAAAAAAAGTTAGAAAAACGAAATGTGTGACCAACAACATGTAATAAACCTAGTAAAAGTCTGATTACAATGAGATTTTACATCAAATAGCTCAAATACCAAGAATAATTTTTAAAGGAAAGCAAATATGATCATAAGGCAGTTTTACCATAGTAAATACATAGTTTAATAAAGTTAAAAAGTTTAATTACAAAGAGATTGTACATAAAATAGGTCAAATAACTAGAATAACAACATATAACCAATGAAGTATTGTATTAAAGTGCAATTCGATGAGAAAATCTAATCATGGGTTAAAAATAGCATATTATTGGTTTCTTTAGCGATTGTCATTTTAATTCCAACAATTTGTTATAGGTCTAGTCTTTTCTGAAGTCCTAAAAAATTAAAGGAAATAGTTGCAGTAACGCTGTACCATATAGTAGGTTAAAGCAAAGAAACCGAGGAAAGAGAGTTTTATTGCTTCTTTTCTTCCTTGACAGTCCAAATCCATGTTATAATAGCTGTTTGCCTCTCTGTCCATTTCTCTTTCTCTCATCTCTCCTCTATCTGTCTTTTTTTTTCATCTCTAGCTGTCAGCAATGATACGGATTTAAAAAATAGCAAAAAATTGTCTGACCCATCCCCCTAAAATTCAACACTTCCTTACATTTCTAAACCTGAGGCATTAAGTCCATCTATACTGGAGAATGAATCCTATCAGGATCATTACAAACTCCGATCCGCCGTTTTTCACAATGACACCCATTGAAATGACCTTATAAAGAATGGCACATTCTATTTTCCACCTTCAACACATCACTTAAAAGTTGGAGATCAATTTTACAGCTTCCTTCTTCCCATCTGGCCCTTCATACCCTTTCACTCATCTACTCTTTGTAAAGAGGCAGAAAATCCATTTTAAAGGTCTTCCCTAAAATGACCGTCCCTTTCACAGAGCCTTTAAAGAGGGAAGAGAATCGATTTAGAAACTCCACCTCTCCTCCAACTGCGGCACATGTCAAACTTCTGCCCTTCTCTGGTCTAGATTTTTTTTTTTTACTTTAACTTTACAATCCCACTTCAACCAAAAAACAAGAGGCACAAGCCTGACATCCATCACTATTGTTTCATCCCTCCACCTCAAGAAAAGCTTCAGAGAGATCAATAAAATCCTCTCAATGGTCATTCACAGACACACACACACACACACACACACACAACTGCAATCTGCTGTGGTACAAGACCATCAGTAAAACACCCGCTCAACATTACCATACAGGTGCTCTTTCCAGGCACACTTTCCTCTGATCTGTTCAGTGTTGAGGAGAATTGGGGTCATTGTTTTAAAGCAGAGCTTTTGAAGGTTCTAAGACAATTCAACACCTTCTTCTTTCAGTATTTCAGCAGCACCTGTCACATGGAAGACAATCTGTCATTCATCCTGTTTATACAGTCACCTTCTGCATTTCAAATGTTAATCCCATATATTTGTCAATTAGCTTTGCAGATAACATAATGGTAAGTATTTCAGGGCTACCTGAGAAATAAAATTAAACCATGATTAGAAAAACTCTAGTCTACTTGCGACAAAAAATTAAAACATCTGACAATAAAAATATAGTCACCATTAGTAAAACTTGATGTGTGTATGTAATCGGTTGCATGAGCTCATGCTGTTATTGCGCAGAAAACAAACACAGCGTGAGCGAGCTGTGATATCTGATTTGTTTTAATGAGTCAGTCAAAACGATTTGGAAAACTCACGCCTGAATTAGTGACTTAAATCTAATGCTTTGGGAGTGAATTGTACCAATTTTATAACATGCTCCCTCTTTAGTGAGATTCAAAATTAAGCAGAAAATATAAGGTGTCAGGTCAAGTTAAGTCAGGGTGCTTGATAAAACGTGAAAAAATCAGCCCAGTCTCACGGCAATTCATACATATTTTACGAGGTGGCTAATTCGTACAAATTCGTACGACCTCACTCGTATGAATTCATGCGATTTTTGCTAAATCGTACATATTTTACGAGTTGCCAATTCGTATGAATTTGTACGAATGACCTACCTGTACACCTAACCCTGCCCCCTAAACCTACCCATCACTGGGGTTTAGACAAATCGTACAAAATCAAATGAGTGAGGTCGTACAAATTTGTACAAATTAACACGAATTTTCCACCTTGTACGAATATGTACGAATTGGTTGTGAGACTGTGTTGGAAAAAATATAATTATCTGACCTGAAAGAAACTTGCAGTTTTGTTATAACTGTAATATTTATAAAATATTAAAACAAAACTGAAAAAAAGAACAAATTAAGTACTGAAATAAGTATTCAAATTACTACACGCAAAAACTAATTAAAATGAAAAAAAGGAAAACACACACAACAAAATTACTAAAACTTAAAATTGAAAACAAAAAATAAAAACTAATTCAAAATATTAACACATTTTTTTACATATTTTTTTTATTAATTTATTGTTATTGCTATTATTATTACAAAAATATAATTAATTTAAATCTATCCAGTATTGCTATAGCTAACTAAAAATATTAAAACAAAACCGAAACAAAACAAAACGAAAACTAAATAAAATGACAAGCACATGAAACAAATTAATAAAATGTAAATAAAATTTAAAACAAAAAGCTAATTCTAATTATTAACAATACTATACTATAATAATACTAAAAAAGAAAAAAGAAAAGAGATTTGGGTTTATACATACATTTTTACAAAAATTAGAATTCATTGTTGTTATTTTAAATCTGTCCTTTGTCACAGTTTTGTGTGTCTATGTATTTGTATTGTTTCCATGCAATTTCGCATGTAAAACAATGCCAAAAAAGTGCTTCAAAACTGATTGACACTTGACTGACAAAACTGCTTTTTCTGAAGACAGTTGTGGCTAATAATCAGTCAGCTATTTATTTTCAGTGGTAACAATATCTGTAGCACTTTTAATATTTTTATGGTTACCATGGTAAATTTTTGTTAGTGTCGGATAGCTAACAAAAAAATACTACATGATATGATTTCAAGGGATCTTTCGGCTCCGTGTGCCTCACAGCACTGCAAAACATATGAAGTTTCATAAGCCATACACAGTTACACCTTAATTATCAGATGCACAGATCCCATCTCTCCATCTTTATCTCTGGCCTGGAGGAACTCAAGTCTAGATATGTCTACCAGCGAACACAAACAGTTAAGATTTCACCTTCAAATTTGCATGTAATACAGACTCACATCAACCATATAAACCTGCTGAACATACACATGGCCTGTGTGGAAGATTTTTCTTGAGGTTTTAGGTTTACTGCCTGAACTGGTAGCTTCAGAATACTGTGGAACGCTGGAGAAAGGGATTGTGTGTGTGTGTGTGTTTCTCAGAGATCGAGGCAGATTCTCAGAGACCACAAGCCCTAAACATATCTGCAGGCCAGATGCTAACCACTCCATCTTCCCCCCATCACAGTGTTTCTGTGAATGCTGTTCATTAACTGCATCATAATACTCCCACATACTAAGGCAACTGTAATGTAAAATGCTGGCGTGAGTGTTATATGCATCCGCCGCAATGATTGATTTTTTGTCCCATGTGTAAAGCTCTTCAGTATGGCAATGTTGGATGGCTTGTCTGAATAGCTAGTGAATATGATTAAGTGTGTGGTTTGACTGTGTGCATTCAGGAAATGACACAGTCGGTTTTTAATTAGCATTTTGCACAGAGGAGCTGTGATGCAGCACATTTCCACTCCATCCGCAAACCTTTTGCTGAATTAGGATGTCACTGGTTTGGAAAGGAAAGTCTCCCTGCATCCCTCATCCAAAGGTACAGTATGTGTGTGGATATAAGTGAATTTATGAGTCCGTACCACCCACACACAATACAGCGGAATAGAATTTCCTGCGACTGGGGAACGAAGAGAAGGAATCTGTGAAGATGTAGTTTCAGGCTAACTGCTATTCATGCCAGCGGAGCCCACTGCCTGTTGTTTCCATGGTGCATAGAATATCATCAACCTTTTATTGATGTGAACCTGCACACAATAAAACACCTTCCACCTCACAGATCCACAAAAACACATTTTTAATATTGCTAAGATGGTTCAGCATATTAGAGTACTTGTGATTCAGTCATCTCTGCATATACAAAAACGTTAAAGCTGTCAATGAAATACAATAAGACTACAACATCTGCAGTTCCTACAGAATCAATAAGGGGAAAAAAGTATAGTGTATGTTTGTGTGTGTATAAATGCTGTCAAATGATTAATCGTGATTAACTGCATCCAAATTAAAAGTTTTTGTTTCCAGAATATATGTATGCGTACTGTGTATATATTATTTGTTTATAAATACAAACACATGCATGTATAAATTTAAGAAAAGTATGTTATGTTTACATATCTAATATATTTATGTATAATATGAAATTTTATGTATATTAATATACATGTAAAATGTTAAAATTTGTACTGTATGTGTGTGTTTTTATATATACAAAATAAATACAGTACAAATATAATACAATATATATAATACATATATTATGTAAACAAAAACTTTTATTTTGGATATGATTAATTGCCATTAATTGTTTGACAGCACTAATATATGGAAGATTTATAGAAGCTCGTTTCTGCTCATTTCTAAATAAAAAAATACAAAAAAGTTTATTGCAACTTTTTCTCACATTTCTGAACTTTTTTCTCAGAATTGCGACATATAAAGTCAGAATTGCAAGATATAAAGTGGCAATTACATGAAAAAAGTCAGAATTGCGTGATATAAACTCGCAATTATGAGGAAAAAGTCAGAATTGCGTGATATAAACTAGCAATTCCGAGTTGTAAAGTTGTGACTTTATATCTCGTAATTCTGAATTTTATATCACACAATTGTGAGTTATAAAATTCAGAATTACAAGACATAAAGTCTATATATAAGCTATTCTGACTTTATATTTCACAATTCTGACTTTATAACTCACAATTGCAACTTTGTATCTCGCAATTCTGACTTTGTATCTCGCAATGCTGACTTTTTATCTCACAATTCTGACTTTATAACTTGCAGTTCTGACTTTATATCTTGCGATTCTGACTTTATAATTCACGATTCTGATTTTATAAATCGCGATTCTGACTTTATATTTCACAATTCTGACTTTATATCTTGCAATTCTGACTTTATAATTCACGATTCTGATTTTATAAATCGCGATTCTGACTTTATATTTCACAATTCTGACTTTGTATCTCGCAATTCTGACTTTATATCTTGCAATTCTGACTTTATAAGTCATGATTCTGACTTTATATTTCGCAATTCTGACTTTATATTTCACAATTCTG
Source organism: Enteromius mattozi (assembly GCA_032359235.1). Lineage (NCBI taxonomy): Eukaryota > Metazoa > Chordata > Actinopteri > Cypriniformes > Cyprinidae > Enteromius > Enteromius mattozi. The sequence continues at coordinate 15,448,525 of JAUMHE010000072.1, forward strand.
ATTTTATAACTCAAAATTGCTACTTTCTAACTCGCAATTCTGACTTTGCATCTCGCAATTTTGACTCTATAACTTGCAATTCTGACTCTATAACTTGCAATTCTGACTTAAGTCGCGATTCTGACTTTATAACTCACAATTGCAACTTTCTAACTCGCAATTCTGACTTTATATTTCGCAATGCTGACTTTATAATGCACAATTCTGACTTAATATCTTGCAATTGCAACTTTATAACTCGCAGTTCTGACGTTATATGTAGTGATTCTGACTTTATATCTTGCAACTCTGACTTTATATTTCGCAATTCTGACTTTATATCTCGCAATGCTGACTTTATAACTCGCAATTCTTACTTTATATCTCACAATTCTGACTTTATAAGTCGCAATTCTGACTCTATAACTTGCAATTCACGAGTTCACACTTCCTCATAATGCGAATGGTAACATATTATAATATAATAGCATGTTCGGCTTGTTGTCCGGGGGGCGAGCCGGGAGCCCAGCGGACTCCGAGCCCTAGTAGTTGTAACCCTTGCGAGGGCAGAGTTCGGCGTCCGGCTCGGTCCCCGCATGCCCCCTCAGAGGAAGGTGAAGGGCAGAGGAGGGATGCAAAAAAGCGAGATGCGGAAGGTAAGAGAACAGGCCTATTTAAAGCGGAAATGAAAGTATCTGATTGGGTAATTCGTATAAGGTTGATTGAGGAAATGCGGTGCCAGCCATGGCCGATTGCTCGTATGTGTTTCTCCTGAAATTTTGTTTATCAACATCACTTCTGACTCTATAACTTGCAATTCTGACTATGTCTTGCAATTCTGACTTTATATTTCGCAATTCTGACTTTATAACTCACAATTCTGACTATATAAGTCACGATTCTGACTTTATAAGTCATGATTCTGACTTAATAACTCACAATTCTGACTTTATAACTTACAATTGCAACTTTCTAACTCGTAATTCTAACATTATAACGTGCAATTCTGACTTTATATCTTGCAATTGCAACTTTATAACTGGCAATTCTGACTTTATATCTCGCAATTCTGAGTTTATTTCTCGCAATTCTTACATTATAACTTGCAATTATGACTTTATATGTCACAATTGCGAGTTTATATCTCATAATTCTGAGAACTTTAATTTATTAATATTACATTTCATAGTATTATTTTGTTAATGTTAATTAAATAGAATTTGGTCCTAAATAGCACTGATTTCTTTGCTGCATACAAAGTAGTATGTTCCTCAAAATAATCCAGGCGTACACATGCAAGCACATACTCAAATACTGCTGCGTCGGAGGGAACTTTCCCGCGACTCCACTATTTTGGCTTTCCTGCTCCGCGTTTTTGTAGAAAGCCCAGAGGACCTCTGCATTTAAAATGCTGCCCACAGAGTCAGTCAGCAGACGGCCAACCGCACGGAAAACACACAGGCCTGCTTCTGCATTCACAACCATTCAGTACCTGTGAGTATTACACAGAACAGGAAAATCCAGCCACCTTCATCCACACCTGTACACTACAGAACAATCACCTAGTGTGTCTGAAATACATCAAAACAACATCACCCAGAAGATTTATAGCTCACAATTAATATATATGACTTCTTTCCATTATAAACACAGTCTCAGATGTTTCTTCTAGTAGATGATCTGCACTTAGCTGTTAGCACTATAGCTGCGTTTTTTTAATTATTATTTTTTTTTATTTCACAAACATTGTGTCAGATATTTTTCCTAAATGCCTTTGAAAGGCCATTTAGCCATGAAAGAATTTGATAAGAAATATTTAGATTTCTGACACTGGACTGCAAACTTTTGCGTCTTGGCAAATCAAAGCACAGTTTGAGATCTTTTCTGAAACTCGAGTGAAGACACATGAGAATACTGAACCCTTCATCTCATGAGAAATATCATAGAAGCAGGAGACTTTGGTAAAACATTTGCTTTCCTCTCAGCCTCATTACAAAAGTGAACTCACTTGTGATTTTCTCTCTTAAAACAAAACCAACACACATTAAATATAATAAAGAATGACATTTTCTACATTATTAGTACATCGTTCTCACCAGAAATCAGTGAAACATAACAAGGCATCAGACCACGCTGAAAAAGCTAGAAATATCGTCCGCCTACAGGGAGAAATTCTGCCTGGAAGCAAGTTTGGCCTTGTGACATGATAACTGCAGTCAGGAATGAAGGTGAGACATCTGATTCCAGATCAGGCCTTTGGGACACCCTTAGGGCCAGTTGTAGTCAAGCTGAACAGACTCAGGGGTCTCAGTGGGGCTTCGAGGGCTCACTCTTACACCTTACAACACTTAGTTTTAATTACTGCTGCTAAACACTCTCAGCTGTCACACACACACACACACACTCAAATATAGATATACATCAACACAAAGACACATATTTTTGCAGTAAGACGAGTCTAAAACAAAAATCTGACATGAAAGTAAGCAGCACTGGATAAACATTGTGTTTATTTCAAATTGATAGTAAAACAGCATGGATGTATGGAAGCCTCTTTCTGCCATGAGATGCAAAAAAAGGTAATTGAAACTTTTCATATGCAATTCTGACTATTTGTCTCACAATTGTCAGAAAAAAGTCAGTATACAAGATAATACCTTGCAAATCTAAGAAAAAGTCTGAATTGGAAGAAATGAACTCGCAATTATGAGGAAAAATAAAGAATAGAGAGAAATATAATGTGTAATTCTGAGAAAAAAATAAAATAATATAAGATATAAAGCCAGAATTCAGACTTTTTCCCCTTGCAATTGTGAATTTATATCTCACAATTCAGTTTTTTTTTTCCCTCTAAACACTGAGTTTACATCTCATAAATCTGATTGCTTTTTGTTTTCATTATGGAATAATATCTCACTATTTTAAAAATATAGTAAATATAGTTTGCAAATATGCAAGAATTGTGATCCAATCCCTGCAAGAAAAACAAACAGCACGATAGAAACTTATAATTTATCAGAAACATAAGCTTAGAATATAAGCATAAACTTACAATTCTGAGAAAGGAAATCTGAATTGTGAGATATCAACTTGCAATTTTAAGTTGATAACCCTCAATTTTAACTTTTAATATTGCATTTTCTGAAAAATTCTCAGATTTGTTGGAATTAAAGTCATAATTGTGGGAAATTGCCAATAAAATCTTAATTGTGATATTTAAACACAGAATTGCGAGGGGAAAAATATTTTAATATTAACCCAGAAATGCCAAAAAAAACTGAATTATGTCCTTCATTATTATTATACTTTATATCCCATGGTGGAAACAAACTTCCATACGGATGCAAATTAACTCTGAGCAAAGCAAATCTGAAAAACATTTAAACTGGATAAAGAGATGGAAACATTCATTCTTACTGGAAAATTTAATTTCTGATGTGCAAACAAAAGTGAACACAATGGATACACACACACACTCGGGCCAAGTATGCCCTCATCCCACTTCAGCAGAAGAGTACGTGTGTGAGTTTGTCCTCTCAGACGAGACCACAGTCTTGCACAGTTTCCAAGCTCAGTGTCTCCAGAGTGTCAGCACGGTCAAATCTCTCTCTCACCATAGCCATTTTCTCTTGCTCCATGTCTCTTTCAATCTCTCTTTTTTTGGCTCTGTCTATTTCCAGTCTGTCTTTTCTCTTTATAATTTATTCCAGGTCTGCCATTTATACTGATTAGCCAAAGACCATGTTAAATCAGAAATGGAGGGGAACATAACTGGTCTTCATTCAGAAAATTCCTTGAACTATCAAGTCTGTACCCCACAGGTTGCGGTAAGCTGAATTCTGTGTTGTCAAGATAATTTTATTGCATAATTACCATTGAAATTTCCAGTACAATGGTCAACAACAGGAAACAAACACACATATAGATGGAGAGTTCGTTTGAAAAAACAAAAACAACTCCGTTGTTAACAATTTTCAATAATCATGTTTTCTCTCAATCAAACTGCAGTCGGGTTATTTTGATTAGGTTAAAACATAACAAAAAATACAGCCAACTAACACAATAAAACACAATAGAAAAGTCATTTAAAACTGTTCAACAATTATTTTTTTTTACAATTAATCTTGATTCATACACATGTTTTATGGTTCCATCATACATGTGTGGTCATCAAAACCAGCACACTCTAATTTTGTCATGTCACATCTTATCACTCACTTACAGTTTAGACAAGGTCTAAGCTTACAGTCTGAACTTCTGGCAGATGTTCCTTGAATCATGGACCCTGCAAAAATGCTGCCCATTATAAAGGCAAAAATAACATTAGCGTGAGTCTGCCAGCTCGTCATTGAACTGAGATGATGCTCTCTCCATTTCCACAAGCCATTAACCACATACCATTTTCAAACCACATCAGACTTTATTGATATTACAGAGAATCCTCGAAAAAAGATGACCTGCCTAAATGCATTTTATGGGCTGGACGGGGCTGAGTGGAAACCCAGGAAGCCAATTGATTGCCAACACTTTGTTTAGGGGCAGCGCTTGACTTGGTCCAGTGCTGTTTTAGAGGCATTTCCACAGGACTGACCTCACAGCGGGGGACACAGACAGGGCAAAGAGGAGCACGAGGCACTGAACCACAAAACCACGACCATCAACTGCTATCAGAAAACTGAGGGCAAAATCAGGCCAATGTTCTCGTTTCCATGAAGTGCTGAAATGAGACTTTAATGCACAGCATTTACACTACCAGTCAACAGTCTGGACAAACATACTTATTTCTGTATTTTTGGACTATTAGTATAATAGTATAGGCATGAAATAGCACAAATAAAAGTTGAACAAACAAAACTTATACTGATGGAAACTTACATTAATCCTATTTTTGAGCAACTATTTGCTCAAACTCATTTACAGCGACTCGTGTGACAGAAATGCACTTTTAGGAGCACTTTTAGGAGGTAAGTAAATGCACAGAAGTAGTTGTAAAAATAATAATAATAATAATAATAATAATAATAATGATGATGATGATAGTAATAATAATAAACTTTATAAACTGTTCTATGTAATATTAATATTTACACCAATTAAAAAAAACTTAAATTCTTGAAAGAAATTGGTTTATTATTATTTTTTAACAACAACAACAACAAATTAATAATAAAAGTGTAACATTTTTAAAGATGTCTAAAAATATGAATATAAATAATATGTCAATTCAAAACCATAAAAATAAATGGGTTTTGGAATTTTATTATTATCATTTCAGAATAATATTAATGTAAAAAAAAAAAAGTAATATATATACATATATATATATGGGTACAGAAAGTATTCAGACCCCTTAAATTTTTCACTCTTTGTTATATTGCAGCCATTTGCTAAAATCATTTATGTTCTTTTTTTTTCCTCGTTAATGACAGAAAAAACCCATATTGACAAAAAAACAGAACTGTAGACATTTTTGCAGATATATTAAAAAAGAAAAACTGAAATATCACATGGTCCTAAGTATTCAGATTGCTGTGAAACTCATATATTTAACTCAGGTGCTGTCCATTTCTTCTGACCATCCTTGAGATGGTTCTACACCTTCATTTGGGTCCAGCTGTGTTTGATTATACTGATTGGACTTGATTAGGAAAGCCACACACCTGTCTATATAAGACCTTACAGCTC
>JAUMHE010000072.1:15454288-15474239 GCA_032359235.1 Enteromius mattozi
GATTCAGGTGTAGTTGCAAATAGTGATTAATCATGATTAATCCACTGAAAATCCTGATTAATTTGATTAAAAATTTTTATCATTTGACAGCCCTAATATATATATAAACAACTGGAAAAAGACAATAACAATAAACTCACATTTAAGAAAACATGAGTGGTGCTTGCCTGTACAAAACCAAACTCTCAGTGGTTGAGGCATTGCTATAATGTAGCCTAGTTTCCAACAAATTTTATTGTCTGGCAGGTAAAATTGTCAGATCACTTAGCAAAGTAACAGCACACTTCTCAAGCTGCATTGTTTGAGATATCATTCATGTTCATAGCACAAACAGCGACACACTGAATTTACTGTATAATACTAAGGTTTAGAGGTTTACTCAAATCCTTAACTTAAAGTATGACTAACTAATGTGTATGACTAGAATGACTAATGTTCTCATACATGATAATGTTCAGTGCTTTGCTACAATCTGTATTGTTAAAAGCGCTATATAAATAAAAGTGACTTGACTTGACTAACAGTAATAGCGATGCTTGACTTGGCAAACACTGGTAGTAAAGACCTTACATTTTCAATGCATTCACTCCTCCGATAACTTCCATTGGGCCATCATTTCCAGCTTTCCATCTCCCATGCATTCTCACTTTCTGCTCCAAGGTGTCTGAAGGGGGTGACCTCAGGGTAGAAGGTTTGGGAGAGACAAGCTTTACACCCTCTCCTCTCAAATTCAAATCAATTCCTCCCCTCTTCTCACTCGGCTCTCAATTCTAATTGGTATTTCTCACACTGTGTCACATTCAAGCAAAAATGAATTTGCACATTGATTATCACAAGGCTTGGAATCGACCGTTCTTCAGGCACCAAAGGCCTCGTGTTTAATGGTTATATATTTATTTGGAGGCTAGAGGCCGTTCCTGCATTCAGTCCGGATCGATCACCTTCCCTTTCCTCAATCTGACTTCCCCAAGGGAATGCCAAGAAATTACGCAGTGAGCCATTGGTTTTACTTGGCAAAGGCTCTAGGCATGAGTCACACCGAGGCAGGGAATTCACCCAGGTCCTTACGGACTGTCATCCTCCATGCTGAAAATAAAGAGAAGGAACAGGTCGGACAGATACATCCACCGAAGCGCTCTGCGTACGCTCTTTCAGACAGCAGAGGCAGTCTTTCTCTTTATGCATGCAGCAGGCACAGGACCAGGGGGATGTTAAGCACAGATGTGTCATTTCTACGGGAATGATCCAGCCTTGTTGGGGGCAACAGGAAAACAGGTTTTCATGCTTCCAGCTCATTAAAGCTTTGCTCAAGTACATTGCGCATTGATTAGTGTTGCAAATGATTGGGCTTTTTAGGAATTTTGATAGTGCGCAAGAGAAAACCTCATTTGTACACATACACATGTACAAATCTTTTTAAAAACAGGCATTTCCTACTTCCTCTGTATCCGTAGTAATTGACTGGCAATGAATGACTGAATACTGAATGCTGGAATAAGGTGCATTTGATATGCAGAATCACAGAGACTTTGCCATCATGCCAAGCCAGATGGACAGCCTTGCATGTAATCAGCTGGCAAATCCACTTGTCTTTTTCTTTTCTTGAGAGCGTAGCCGGCGAATAACGGCGACAGACTAACACAGCACATGTTGGCTTGCCTCAGCACATCAATCCTCATGACTTAAACCATGTGGTTCAATAACCATCCTCAATTTAACCTATTTTTCCAGGGGAAAAACACTTATAAACTTCCCGTTCTATAGCCCCATTTCCAATTAATTTTCTAATCTTCATTGTTGCTCCTAATTTCTCTGTGTTAATTAATTTGCCAGTCTCGCTTTCTTTTAACACCTTTTGAATAATTCCTTGCTCCAGTAATATTTTTATTCCTTGTTCCGTTCCATCAATAACTGACTTCCCTCCTGTTCTTGGGAAAAAAAAAAATGCTCAAAGACTGAAATAGATTTTATCTACCTGCACAAATTAAGTCCCTTGGCATGAGGACTGACTTGGGGAGCCAGGGATTGAATTCATTAAATTTTTTTACATCCAAGTAAGACATTTGAGGGCATAAGAATACACATACATGCTTTTTTGACATTACATATGTTAAATCCAAGTTACATCATCCAAAGCAGCAGTTTACAGTATTAAACAAGCAAGCATTTAATAAAATCAAAAATGCCTATACACAAATGATAAACCATGAAAACACATTTTCACAACTTGCTTAATTTTTTGATTGATTACGGTGGTATTTTGTGTGGCCAGTTACGGTACATTGACACTCTACATGGTAACTTTCAATCTGGGACAGTCGCCGCACTAAAGACTCAATTTGGAGAGACATGTGACAACAGCTAAATAGTTAATGAAGTAAAACTGATGAAATGGAAAGCATGCGGGGGTCTTGAGACATGCTTTTAAAATTGAACCATTTTAACTCAACACAGTGTCTTCAATATGCAACACCCCTGGTGTTAGAAACTAAGTGTGCATTTGACGCAAATCTACATTGACCAACAATATAAAAATAGCTCTGGCAGAACTTGTTCTTTTGCCCAACGTCCCACTGCAGCTGATTTATGTTCGGAACTCAAGCAGTCAAAATTACCAAAATAAACACCACTAAAATAATTTTTGTACTCTTCCCTGAACTACACTGAATGCATTCTTGACCTTTGTCTGAGGGTATTGTAAAGGAAAGCATTTAATAAAACTGACATCTTAGAATAATGTTTAGCATTCAAATTATTCAAGAATTAGAATAACACAAATGCTCATATGCATTGGTTACCAGAGCAGACATTTTTAGTTGTCAGCAACTGTACTCTGCATGTGACCTTGTTTTTCTATGTGAGTTTTGTCTGTTTCTTTCATTAATAGGATATATGTGACTGTAATGAGCTGCAGGAGGAAGCCTCCTGCTCGGCTGGTCATTGATCACTCCACCCAATGCCTCCATTTCCCAGGAAAGCCATTTGTCAAGATGATAATTTGCTCTGTAGCACAGAAGATTGTGCACTAAATATATAAAAACTTTCCTAGTCTTTCCCACCCCCTAGTCCTGTTTCATCTAGCAGAAAAGAAGAATACATTTGGTCTGGTCTAATACATAAAAAATAAAGAAGAAAAAAAAATCCATAATGGTAGCATCATCGCAGTGTCACCTCTATAATTTGATTTTATGCTTTAAAAAAGAAAATGAATCAAAGCTTTATGTCTGGAATCATTCCACCATTACAGAAAAACAAGAGAACACTGTAGTTGCTCAAATACATCAACTGCCAATAGAGTGGGAGTATTTTAACACGTCCAAGTTAACTACCTCAAAATGTTTGTGTCAATCATTTTCAAGTGAATAATAATAATAATTAAAAAAATGACATTAGCACATTCATTTAGTGTTACTCAACAGTTATGGGTACTCCCGGCACCACATTTTGTATGTCCTATATTTAAATAATCAGCTTGTTAGCAGAGAGCCACAGGATCTGAACTTGGCCTGTCAGATAAGGAAGACATACAAAATAGGCAAAACCACTGATTTACCAGACGCATCCATCCAAAGCAATTAATTTTAAGGCAGTAACATTAGAAGTGCTGTAATAGTTACAAGGTTATTCAGAGGAGTACAGGTTGGAAAATAGATATATAGAAAGATGCAAGCAAATACAAGCTTGCCACCATTTGTCTTGCATCATTACATGATGTCTGTAAACATAATGGAGGAGTCCCAGCTAGCAAGCTGTATCGCATGTGAGGATCCTGTAGGTGGTGGGTCATTTATAGCCTTAAGTAATTAAGCCTAGAGTAATTAAACATAGTTTTGATGGCTGTTTGGAATTCAGAAAGGTCCAAGAGACAATCACCAGTGACAACTGGAGAGTCACCCGTTGTCACCAGTAGTCTACAGGTAATGCTAATACACACTAAATACACATATTCGCACTATGCTGACGTTGTTAACATTTATACTTTGTTCTCAAATTGTTATAATAACAATTTGCAGGGATTGATGTAGTATGAGTAAAGCAATCATTAAAGATAATCACAATTGGTACTGTCATGCTTTTTTTCTCCGTTGGTGAGAACAAAAGCGGCAGAAATGTTGCTTGTTCAGGTAATATTTTCCGGTGAAATTTCTTATTTGGGTTATACATCCAAGATGCTGAGGAGTCATGCCGGTGACGCACAATCCACGTAAAGATGATAATTCTTCACATAACTGCAATAGGAGGTAAAATAGGAGGCAAAACTTACAAACAGTAAAGTACAGTATTTTAGTGTTTAAATCTGGCAGTACAATAAAACACAACAACTTCAACAATCACTGCAAACTGGGCTATTTGACCAATCAGAGCAGAGTAGGCTCACTGAAAGGAGGGGTTTAGAGAGGCTGACCCTGAGTCCCAATGTGCATACTGTCCACGCTATATGCCCTAAAATGTATTGAAAATGATTAAAATCACATAGAATTTAGGATGGATAGTGTGCACATTGGGACATAGGCTCTATCTTAGAACTGCTTTGCACAAATCATTTGACAATCACCAGAAAATGAGGTGATAATAAACTCATATTTTGAGAAAACAAAAGCATTTTTTCACCTTGCATGCATGTAAATCTATTGTAAAAGAGTCCCGAAACAATATTAGGAGCCTTAAAAATGAGAAAAATAGGGCCACTTTAAGTGTTCAGATTTTTAGGGCAAATACATTAAATTTAAGATTTTGTGTTAGAAAATAATTTGACTTTGCTTTACTTGGACCTTTAGTAAATAAGAGACAATAGCTGGTTTGGCTGTAACAATCAAGTCATCAAGTCTCACAGCTACTTCAGGGGTAAACAATTACTGGAACAAAAATTCAATTTAGCAACACACCACAGCCGAGTATAAATTTACTACAAGCAAGTTTCAAATTCATTTGACCAAGCTCTTAAAGGTTGCGATGTGTTTTAGACTCCATGTTCATTCTTTCACAGTACGTTTACATTTCATTTTGTCTTTCTTCTAAGGTAAATCTCCCCTTACGTAAGCCCTTCACTGTGGCCCAGAGCACTGAGAGCAGGGCTCTCTTTTGTTATCATCATGTTGACAGAGGCTGACCAATTAAAGGGCCCTGCTCTGATACTGGGCCATGACACCAACCTGGTGCGGGGTGTAAGAGGCCATGGTGCCACAGGAAATGTACCCTACGGCCACCTTGCTCAGCTACACATGTTCCACATCAAACTTCGCTAATTAGCAGAGAATCTGGGAGCAGCAATGATGTGTGTGTGTCTGCGTGTATAAAATGGTTGGATTTTTCCTGTTACACGTGTGCATGAATGTTCTTCTCATTCTGCTTACAAGTCAGTTGATCCGCATAAAGTACATTAGTATGCATACTTGTTTGCGAGGGACTTTGCGTGTGCGTTGGACAGAACGCAACTAAATGACTTTGTATGTGAGTGTGTGTTCCATTAGCTGGGACAGCTGTAATGAGCTTGGGTTGCAGTGCCAGTGCCAGCAGAAGCTGAGAGCGTTGCCTCCTAATGGGGCCGTGCAGATGCAATCAAAGCCCAGCCGTGTGCTACTGACTCATCCTCGCCATCCGAATCAACACCCTATACGTGTTCGTTTTGGTTGTTTATACATATCTCAAGCACACCATGCGAATTTCTGTCAGGAGTCGCGTTCTTTCTGGCTTCTTCAGATTTGGCATTTTCCCCAGACACATCATCTCACATGATTGATGATCTTCTATTCACTTGACTTTACAGCAAAATTTCAAACGGACTTTGTGAGCAAGGTTTTCTCGCAGCATCCATGAAAGCGCTTTTATCAGCCTGTGCGCTTTTATCTGTCTCGGCGATGTGAGCATCGGGATGCGGCGTGAGAATGTGCCCAGTTACGTTAGCCCAAATAAAGCACCCCACCGCTAACTCATCTACCTCAGCTGGACCAAGCATTAGGCTCCCGGATAGAGCAAAAGGAGGGTCTCACCTAGAACTGTGACAACCCACTGGGCCATAAACACTCTCATGCCCTTGAGGGGCTCATGGGAACCGGTTGGTTGGGAGATTGTTGCTCTAGTTTGTACCATGCCTGCATGCGCTTCTGAGTAGTGTGTGGCCCGAAGCTTTAAGCCTCTCAGGACTGATCTGGGATCAGTATTCATGCCGTAAGGCCTCAGAGAGTTCCTCGGCTACCTGCAATCTGGGTCAGTTTACGCATTATTTTACAGATCTTCTCCCAGTGTGGGAGTAGAAATAGACTCTGTACTAACAAAGACATGCAGGTACAAACACCCTGACACTGAGTTCTGAACAAGCAGAACTCTTAGAAACATTCATACACAACAATAACAGCAAAAAACAACACTAGCTCTCATAAATAATACTTTTTTTTTTTTTTTTTTTTTAAGTGCACCTGACAAGACTCGAAGGCCACGTACACACTGTAAAGTTTCAGGAGTGACAACTGCATTTAAAAATAAGAGTGAATCCCCTAGAATATTGTTATTGTTATTATACACTTCTGAAACTGCCAAATACTTACATTCAACGATTTTAACCAAATCACCATCTACACGGGTGCTTTATTTCATTTACTTTCAGAAATCTGCTTCACAAAGCAGGTTCTTGTCATTTCTGCACATCCAATTTCCTACTATGCTATTTTTTTTTTTTTTTTTTTGTATAGGCTTGTTTAGTATGTCTTTTGTGTCTGTAAATGTACACATATAAGTGTCTTTGGCCTTGTCTCAAAAAGCAATCCAGTTCATGGAATTGACTTGAGGTTCAAGTCAATGTTTTGGTCTTATTTCCATTTTAATTTACTTAGGGTTATTACAGGCTTGTTCTTGCAAAACCTGGCAACCCAAACGAGTCAAGCCTCATACCTCACTCTTTCCCTGTGATTTTGTCACAAGAAGCCAGACGCATCTCTGAGACACATTTAAACATGCCATTAACTAGCTGTTCAATTTGGTTCTATCCACACTGCATTTTTGTTAATGCGGTTGTCACTACCTGCATTTTTATAGAGTTGGCCAAATTTAGTTGTAGAATGCAGTTTTCACTTCTGTAAATTACTGAACTGTGTGTGTACAGAACAGAATTAAGCACTAAATGGTGTTTGCGTAAATATAAATATATTTTATATATATAGCTATTTTATATTCTTTCATATCTGATATACATGCACAAACCTTTCTTCTCCACTTCACATTTCAATTCATAATTATCATCAGCAATTTAACAAAATGAATGAATTATTCCATACAGCCTACTTTTTCATCTTGCTATGTAAATGCAGATAAGCAGACATCTGTAGACATCTAACCAAAACTTGCGTTCAAACACAAAAGATAATTAAAGGTAATAGATAACAGTATCAACAGAATGTGACATGCAGGGAAACGTGTGACTGCTGTGCACTTTGAAGATGCTGTGGTTAAGATAATGAGGACCTGGGTATTAATGAGGCTCTCTTCTCATCTTTTCTACACACAAACACACACACACACCTCTCTTACACATTTAATTGCTGCTGCAGCTGGTGCTTGTTGGGCCCATAGTTTGCTCCAGAGGCTTTTGAGTAATGCTAAAGCTATGTTCGGAGTGCAATGCTCGCTGACATTCATGCCACATACTCTGACCCTCAGTTTGAATATGAGTAATATTTCCATACCATTTCCATCACATATGGTGATGCATATCAATAGCAAGATGAAAGAGGGGAAATACAGCAAAAAGAACCACTGAAAGTGATACAGAAACGAGAGGAGAACGGGTAAGCAGAATATAGCCAGGAGATAAGTGGATGAGATGAATACAAATAGACATGAGAGGGGGAAAGGGAGGAGCTGCTCGCCCTCCCTTTTATCAGAGGAGAGATAAATGTGATTAATCTTAAGATAATAACACTAAAGGCACAAGACTTCTCATTCATCACCACTACAGTTCATGTAATTACAGACAAAAGAAATTAAACTGAATAAAGCTACAGTATAGAAGCCCTTCTAGACAAGAGAACAGGGCAGCAGAGGAGGAGGGGGGGAAAAAAAGATCTATGGCGAGATATAAAAAAAAAAAGTGAAGAAAAGCACACTGATTTTCCTCATAGATTATTTAGCTATCCAGTCTGGGCTGTCAGGTAATGTGAATTATCACCTGTCAGCACACAATCAAGTCCTGTGACAGTAAAAGAAATCAATCAATCTGGAGGCTGAAGCAAACATGTCTCAATCAGGAGGCACTTCATCAACTTCTTCCTCAGCGGTCGAAATGTGCAGCACGTGACCAGACAATTGTCACTTAAATCAAAACTCTCAGGTGAATCACATGCAACCTGTCAAAAAACGTGTTCGGGTTATGCATCACCCCAAAATTAGCATAAATGAACAATTTGTTTGATTCAAAATATGTATTTTCATTTTGAAAAAGAATAGTATGAAAACAAATTGCTTAGGAATCTAGGAAGAAAATGTGATTAATCGCTATTAAAATAATGTCATTTTACACTAGATTCTAATTGTGCGTCAACAGCATTAAGCAAAAGAACTAAAACAAAAACAAATAATAGTTTTGTTTTGTTTTTTTCTTGTGTTATCCGCGAGATTCACCAGTCTTTTCTCCCTCGTTCTCTACGCGTTTATCGTCACACGAGAGCTAAGTCTTCCCATACCCGCTGTAGAAAACTTATGAACCCACTTACTGGATGTTTGAGCTGTTCCAGTAAACGGCGTGACGGTTGTTCCCTTGAACCGGGCGCAAGTTCGTCCAGGCGAGCGCGAGGAGGTAGAGGGAAACCGCCGCGAGAGCCATTATAATATTCCTGCGTTCACGTGCACCTGCTGTGGTCTCTTCGCCTTCTTCGACTCTAAGTCCCCCAGTCCCACGCAAAACCAACGGTTTTTACAACATTTCTCCGACTCAGCAAGTGGACAGACAGTAGCAAAGCGTTTATTTCGCGAAGCCGTGCCGCAGTACGGCGAGTTTGTTCAGTCACAGAGCTTCGCGCTTTCCCGAATGCAACTCCATGGCAGAGAGACGCTCATCCAAGGCATCCTGAGCAGGTCTGTTGGAATGTACTGAAACAAGTTACTGAATAATTCCTTTCCGAGACAAAATCCTCCTCAAGAGAAGAAAACGATAGGACAAACTGTCGACGGACGGTCGAGATTACGAAAGGAGAGAGTCGCCTGCGTCGTCAGCGGCAGGTGTCTCTTTGGTTAGGTGACTGGCGTCGACCGGAGAGAGAGAAACAAAAATAACCGACTCAATAAGTGTAAAAGACGATTTTGTCTACTTACACTGCCATATATTTTGGTCAGTGAACTTCTGTGAGCTTTTGTGAGATCCTCTACGCGTTTCGTCCAAACGCACAGAGGATGTCAAACAGTAATAGGAAAAGTAAGGCAATCACAGGCGTCCTCACTGACACTCGTTTTCTGCTCCCGCCACAGCATATGATTGACAGGTTGCGGCTGCCTAACCAATGGCCACGCCCCCACCGCCCACTCACCTAGTAAGACATGTATATTTAATAAACCTAAACAATTCTGGTTTATTTCACTGTTTGGTAGAGCTGTTTTCTGGATTATTGTTGCCCTTTTTATGCTTTTCTCCCCCACTACATTTCAAGACATTGTGTGGTTTTGATATATGGGTCAGTGACAAATAAATGATGGATCTTAAAAAAGAAAAAAGTTTAATGCATTATTTATCATTTTCTACAAATACTTGACTTGGTTACATCACACATTTTCAAATATTATTAATATTTTAAAAGAAAACCAGATCCCTGCTCTTTCCCTCCTATTTGTAATCTCTGGACAGTTACACCACTAAAACATTTAACATATAACACTAAACATATAACCCCCCCCCACAAGAAAACATCAAAATGACATGTAATTTCTTTGGTTATGCAATATTGTCCCAGTTAGGGAAGTCTTTCTTGGACTCATAGCAGGCAATACATAACTTAATTAACAAACACAAACATATGATAAATCCTACAAAAACAGCTTCATTTAAAATAAACACAATTTAAAACGGGTGAACTTGTTCAAAAGTCTGGTTTAGATTGGCACAAAAGAGTTTAATCAGCTACAGTTTTTTGGGGCTTTCCTTGATACAGATTATTCAAAGTCTCTGAATAGATCAGTTTCCTCCAACGTGGCCACTGTATTTATCATAGAAGAGGTTTAATCAAGTCTTTATATGTATGGTTTTACACAAAGGCATGGATGTGCATACAGATTTAATATTTGAAAGATACCTTAACCTGGGTGTATACTTTGCACACTGTATTAATCCAATCATGATTGTCGATACATAAATAAAAGTGTGAAGCATTGGATTATGAATACCCAGTATTAATTGTTAAATCTTGGTTAAGTGTGGACAGTATGCAATGTGAAAAAGCCCTTCTGCTTTCTTTATGAGGTACCTTCAAAGAAATATGCTTGTTTGCCACATTGAAGTGTGTACTACTGTATGTACTCTACTGTACTCTAGTATGGCATTTAAACTGGTAATTTGCTATCCAGCAATGGAGCCCATCCGCCTCCGCTAAATGTGACCATTAAGTGCATGAAGTGTCCAACATTACACACTATTTTTTTCAAGTAGGTAACAGTTCATCTTTTAAGTATTTGAAGTACAGTATACTTCTTATTGTTGGAATTTTCAGTGTAACCTCTTGCTATTTGTACTGCAAACTGGCATAAACTAGTGCATAAGTATGCAAACTCATATGCACCCACACTACTGGTCAAAAAAGTTGGAATAATAAAGTTTTTATGGAGTAATTAACTATTTTATGTTCACTTATAGGCTGATTTGATTATTTTCTATTTAAATGTATTTTAAAAATATAATGAATTCCTATTACTGCAAAGCTCAGTTTTTAGCATCAACACTCCAGTTTTTAGTGTCACGTGATCCTTCAGAAATCATTCTAATGTTACTGCTCAAGAAACGTGTCTTATTATCAATGTTGAAAACAGTAGTGCTGCTCAATATTTCTATCCGTGATGCATGAGCATTCAAAATTTTAGGGTGAATAAAAAAATTGAAATGAGTGCTGTAATTCAAAAAGATAAATGTACAATTAAAAGTAATTGTAAAGACTTTTATAATGCTACAACAGATTAAAACTTTTGAATAAAATATGCAAAAATATTAAGCAGCAAAATAGTTTTTAACACAGAAATTAATAAGGCATTATTAATAATTGAGCACCGATAATAAACAACAATAATTGAGCACCAAATCAGCATAACGGAATGATTTCACAAGAATAAATGACATTTTAAAATGTACTCAAATAGAAAACAGTTCTTTTAAATGACAATAATATTTCACAGTACTATTTTTACAGTATATTTTTATCAGATACATGCACACTAGGTGAGCATAAGAGATCAACCAAAAACATTAAATAAATAAATGCAAAAATTTTTAAAAATCTGTTTATTATTCCAAACTTTTGGAGTAGTCTAAAGTCTTTTACTGACTAGGTGGCAATGCTCATGTTTTATTGCGTAGGCCTACTTTTACTAAAACTTTACCAAAGATTATTGCCATGATACAGAAATTGAATTTCTATGCACATCATTGAGTGATTTTAAACTTCCGCGTTTATACATTTGAAAACGAACCAATGGTGTATGACTAATTGGTCTATCCACTTTCTCTCATCTTGTATGTTGGCCTATTGTCATTCCCAGCATCACTCTTCCCTGCTCTGCCTTTCTTTCTTTCTTTGTTTCCTGTGTTCTCCCTCTTTCAATCCCTGCTCCCGTTCTCTGTTGTTTTTGTCAGGGATGCTGCCTCTCTTGTGTCCCCTCCAGGCATGTTGCTGTGGTGACAGCAGTAAAGGGGATGAGAGAGAGGGAGAACTATCACTTCTTTAACTCTCTGTATCTACCGTCCTTGCACTTGTCTGTGCATACTATGCCATGTCAATCATGTTCTTTTTTTCTCCCTCCAGAGTCCATTTCTCATCCAGTATTAAACTATTTCACTCGCCATAGCCATATCTTTGTATCTCAAGACTTTATCGTCTTCTTGTCCCAAAATCAAAGTTTTTCTTTGAGAACGGCCATTCTAAGTCTGACCCTTTAAAGGGTTTTGTATCTATTGTATCTAAGAAGTGAGCTGTCTTTTATATGCCTCAGCATTATGTCTGTCGTGCATGTTTACATGTCTTTTATGTGTCTTCTGTAATCAGATACATTTGGCTGGGGTTTTGAGTGATGGCGATGTGCTGATGTGGACATTGTGGCTGAGACGTTGCTAGGCAGCGGGAGACATTAGTAAAACTAGGCTGTTTCTGTTTGCTTTCACGTGTTGGTTGTGATTAATTCATGAGTAGCCCTGCTATGGGCACATTGATTATCCAGATAATCCATTATCATCAATGTGACTAGCTGCAGTCATGTATCCTTGTTTGGTGTTTAATTGCTTTTCCCAAGGTTTTTATTCACGGGGCACGCGAGATCACACGGAGACGGGTGCGTTCTGTTCTCTGTTCTCCTCCCCCTCCGTTACCCGTCCCTCATCCATCTCGTTTTCTATGTCAACTAATTCATTCTTCCTCCCATATTCTCCCCGTCTGCTGTCACACCATTTATCTGAATGTTTCAATCTTGGTCACAAATTTTATTTGCGTCGTCTTATTATAGCAATGATTTATTTATTGTTACAATCTGAAGTTTGTATATGCAACAGACTCGAATGCAAAAAAAAGCAAAATGAGTTTCAGTCAGTGGAGATGTTGCTTAAATAGCAGTTTATTTGGTTGTTTGCTGGTTAGCAAGCCTGTTTATGTTTGTACACATAATGCAAAGAACATTTCTTATAATGGCACATACAGTGTCCACCAAAAGTTAGGAAATACTCTAGGTACTTTCTGGTTTCATTTTAAATTTGTAATTTTTTTTAAAAAAAGGGACAGAAATTATGAATACATTTGATTAAAATAAAAAAGAAATGAAAACCGGAATGAGTTCAGAACATAGAAATGTATTGGAGCTATTTAGTAGCCACCTCTAAACTCTGTTCTGATTGGTCTATTGTTCTGTCAATCAATCAAGGAAACTCTAAAGGTGGCTGACTCAAAAAAGAAAAAAAAAAAAATGGATCAATGTAGCATTACATCACTTGTTCACCCACTGCAGTGAATGGGTGCTGTCAGAATAGTGCAAACAGCTGATACAAACATCACAAATACTCATAAGTAGTCAGCGAAACTCATGGCCATCAATTAATGTCTTGTGAAGTGACTTGTATGAAACAAATCCATATTAAGGTGTTAATTGTTGTTTCTGGGCATAATACAAAAGTCCATAATCCATAATAATGCTTCCTCAAGTAAAAAAGTCGAAATAAGACTACTTTTTCACTAGATAAAACAATATTATGGATAGAAAATTTATATTTTAGCTAGGAGTAACAGCTGTTTGCTAGTTTAGTTTGTTAGTTTAGACTCTCATTGTGATGGCACCCATTCACTGCAGAGGATCCACCGGTGAGCAAATTTGTTTAGATGAAGAAACAAACTCATCTACATCTTAGATGGCCAGAGGGTGAGCACGTTATAAGCAATGTTTCTTTTCTTTCTTTTTTTGTGAACAATTCCTTTATTGTTGTAATCAAAATATAGGCGTAAACAAAAATAAATCATTATCAGTGGTCATCAGTGTCAGTTACTGCCTAATGATTAGTTGACCCAAAAGTTCTGTCATCACTTAAGTCCGATTTTACAGGCTGAACAAGTTAATGCTAGTTGAGGAAAGCCAGAGCCAGTCTACAGATTAAAGCTGACAGATTCCACAGAAAATCGGGTAATGTATGATGGTCACAGACTCTGATTTGTTAGCTTCAGACTTTGATTCCATCCAGTCGGAGGTTATCAAACGTGTTTGATATTTTAGAACCCATTTGTTTTCATTTGTCATGCGTCTCCTAGCAACAAAGCACATGTTTCTGCGTGAGTTTGTTGTGATCGGAACAACCTTAAAGTCTGGTCCTCAGTCGTGTAGTGTATAATGGCCAGTTTTCCTTTGTCACTATTTACAGAGTCAGTAAGTGCGTGATGCCAAGTGTTTTAAAAATCCATTCTGCGTTTAAATGCCGTGTAGTGTATTCCAGCCTTTACTCACACTTGTTTTAATCAAAAAATTGTCATTTTTGGGTCTTTGTAAGAAGGACATATGTGAATGCTGTCCAAAATTTAACTTTTATCAATTGCATTTAACCAAGTTTAAAAAAAAAAAAAAAACCTGTATGTTGAGTTCTCAATCTGTGAATTGTGCAGCCTAAACAGGCAACAAGACAGCAAGTGTGTATTACTACAGCATTCATCCAGTTCATCTGCTCTGAGCTAGTTTAGAGAGCTGTCCGTGGTCCTGAAGTTTCCTCTATTTTCCATGCTGTTGAACTTTGTGTTGGCCTTTGAAGGATGCTTTTGAGAAGAAACTAATATAGCTATTCAGTGCAGCTGAAAGGCTATAGACAAAGGGGTTTTTCTTTCTCCTCTTCACTCTATCACGTTCAGGGTTACATAAGTGTACTAAACTGAACTGGCAGTGCCACCTCGCCTGCTACATTCCATTCAGTCCACTCTTTCTCTCTTTCTCACCCAGGCAGTCTGATATGAATTAGCAAACATCTGCGTGCATGAGTGTGAATATCTAAAAACGTAGATGCACAAGTGTGTGAGTATGTGTACTTTTAAGTGAGTCAGGCAGGCCTGAACTCCAGGTGGGCCTCTACTGTTTGTACCCTTGAGCAGCTACTTAACCTGATTCGCTCCAGTGCCTCCCCCAGCTGTACTAATGGCTAATGTGATTGTGGAAACAGAGGCCTTGGATAAAGGCATCTGCCAGGCAAATCGCTGGCAATATTGTGCAGTGTCATGACTTAAAGACTGATTTAGAGCGTGGAGCGAAGGATGAAGAAAGGAGACGGTGAAAAAGAAATATGTAGCGAGACATTAAAAATTGAATTACAAAGATGGATGACAAAGGTGAGTAAAAGGAGAGGTGAAGGAATAGACCACGTCTGTAAAAGCAAATAAGATAAAGAAGAATAAGAAAAGAAACCAAAATCAAATTCAGTCTTTGGCAGGTTGCTCAGTTTATTCAGTATGAGATGACTGAGGCAGTTTTGCAAAAAGCTGACTCAAAGTGGATGATGATGCAGTGCAATGGCATATAATTTTTCAACGGTCAAAAGTGTCAGTGCATAAGATGGCAAGGCCAAGAATAAATGCTCTTTCAAAGACTTGATATTGAAGATTTTAGAGAGAGCAGAGAGATATAAAGGTGTTTAGATTGGTGTATCCGAGGCTGTAAAGAACTGTAAAGTGTGTTTTTATAGCTTTTCAGAGAGACTGGTGGGCAATGTTGACACTTGTATACCGACATATTTTAAATGAAGAGTTTTTAAACAATTTTAATGATGACTGCATCTGTATGAATTATGTTAAACTGGTGTGCTGTTTTTTGAAACACTTTTTTTCCTCATTTTGAGTTGGTATGCTTGTGTGTTTTGGAAGAGATTAAAGTCTTCATGAAATCAAATCATATTACAGCAATGAGCAAAGAACAATGATCCAATCAGTTCCCGACTGATAAAATCAAATCCCATCTAAAATTTCTATTTATATTTGAGGAGCCATTTCACTTGAATATACATCACAATAAGGAATTTTTTTTACATCTGTGTTTATGCCTTGCAAACATAATGATTGGTTTTCTGTGACACATTTTGCATTGTTGTTTCAAAATCCACCTATTTATTTTTGTTACATTTACAAAAAAAATAAAAATAAAATAAAAATACTGGTCTTAAAAGCATCACTGATATTAAAAGAAACGACAAACCTTTCAGGTCTTGATAGTGTCACCTATAACATCTTGATGGTAGAACACTTGGTGGGTGTAAACTGTAATCACTCTGGAAGTAATTGGTGGTAGATATTGTTTTGTAACACTTTTGCTGTATTTCATAGAATTTTCAGACCTTCAAGGGAGCAACTCTTAAAATTCGCTGTATTATGGAGTTTACATGGGGCTGTGTTTTTCCCCCAGCTTCTCTTTTAGGCCATGTTTCAAGCCAATTCATTGTGTACAGCAAAGCAAATGCACAATAAACATGCGGGTCAATAGATGGCCACGTACCAGCCGTCTCTACTGACCAAGCAGCAACGAGTACGATCGATTAAGGAAGTAATTAAGTAAGACTCCCAATGAATCCATGGGTGGCCATCCCTTTTTTTGTTGTTCCTGGTATGTCTTTGTCTTTCTCCTTAGCTTTTTCATTATCTCTTACACTGAGTTTGCTCCTTTTGCCTGCTTTGATAAGATAAGCAGAGTAGTCCCAAAGGATTTAAAGACATTTGAGTCTGGCCTTGTCTCAGACACCAGCCTGGTATGACTCTGCTGAACTTGGTTCAGCGTTTAGTCTGAGATGTGTTTGAGGGTGACTGATGACTCGCGCTGACTGATAAGGTCACGCTATTGTACTACAATGCACTAATGTTGATTTGTCTGCTCAGGAAGATGTGAACACTCAAAAGAAAATGCCCTCCGTTGATTTCAGGCAAAAAAAAATAGGTCTGCCAACTTCACCCAATCACTTATTTTCAAGTGATTTTACTTTTGATTTCTGCAAGAAAATTTCCAGAGTTTCAAGCTCAACACAGTACAATATGTGAACCTTTACTAAAGTTAATTGCTCTATGTTTTGTATGTGTCCTTGGGCCCTCAAAATTTTCAGAAATAAAAGGAAAGGTTCTTTGTTGGTATATTGATGGTTTCATGAAAAACTCTTTCATATCCAATCTTTGCATTGCACTTAAGGTCTTCATAGTGGGGAAAAAAATTCTTCATATTTTTACTTGTGAACAGCTTTATCTTTAAGAGTGTATGTGATTGAATTTGGCTGATTTTGGGCCATTTTGATAATTCAATAAAATCTGAACTGATCTTTTAACAAATTATGTAAAACTGAGATGAAATGAAAATGAGATCAAATGAGCGGACTGGACAGAAACGAGCTAACAGACTTCATAGCTAGCATTAGGGGAGTCTATCTGCCTCCAGCTAAGCTCCGCCCACAGACAAACATCACAATGTTTACGAACAGAAAAAGGGTTGATTAAATGTGGCTCAACGCTATTATGGCTTCTTTATTTTTAGTAGCCTAATGTATTTTTATGTTTGCTGGAAGTTTTTATATTTTTCATTACTGTTTTCATTTACTATTTTCATTACTGTTTTCCATATTGTTTCTAGTTTTCTTTATTAGAAGAAAAAGAAGAAATATTATTAACTACATAAATTCAAACACACTTTGCAGAAAATATCTGCATTCTTTTGTGCATTTTTCACAGTTTTTTGCTAAATTTTCAGAATCTGCATATGTACAATGCAATACAGAAATATTTACGTTTGCATAAAATCAATGCAAAGGATCAATGAGTGTAAATTTTTTAGTACCAGCTCTCTCACACTGGGCCCAGACCAGCAGATCACCCTTACTCAACACTGATTAGATGTTGTACTGACAAAATATAACTTTATAAGCCTTTTTAGTTTATTATTTTCAATAAAATGTAAAGAAAAAAAACTGATATTCAGTGTTTCAAAGCAATTGCCAGACAGCACGGTGGGCTTTTGAACTCTTTAGCTCCAGCTTCAAAGCTTCAGTTGGCCTTAACCAATAGTGCTCTCTTATTGTTTGCCCTCCCTTCATATTTCACTTTGGTGGATATTTTTTGCCTTCAGTATAAATGTTATGCCAAAGGTTCAGGATAAAATAATGGTGCGGTTGACCTTTTTTCCCTGGTATGGATAGATGAAGGCAGAAGTGTGGGAGAGAGAGACTCCTGCGTAAGAGGCAGAGGTAACAAAACGGATCAACAGAACCCTGAGGGAGAATAGATGAAATGTCACATGGGCGATCACAGAGAGGGTTCACTTTATGTGAGAGACGTGTTCCCTTAGACAATACTTTTTCTTTCTTTTTATAAGTCTGAGAGATGATATTAGTGTCTGAGTTTGGGTGAACTAGAAACCCCATTTATTCACTTGGCATGTGTGGTCATTTGGGTGTGTTTCCAAGAATTACATGCAGTTACGCCAACACATTGTTCGAAGGGCATCTCATTCGGCCTTCCTGAAAGGAGTAGAAGAATTCAATAGGTGCTGATTGAGGTGGGCATGGCGGGTTGCCCCTACTGACTCAATCAGTGTGGGTGTGCTTCTATTGTATGCGAATGCTGGTGCAGGGACACCAGCCTCTTTTATCCCATATACTTGTGTAACACCTCATTATCAATGAGGTATGGCAGCCGTTTGGGCCTTTTGTGCTTTGAAGCCAATATGAAATGACTTCCACAATCTGTTTTACTTCCGTCAGTAAGTTAAAGCATAAACTGCTAATGAGTATCTTAGGGTTAAAAACCTATATATTTTCAAATATTTATTCCAAAATGCACAGATTTTAGTAAACTTTAAATCAAGTAAAATCTGCTACGCTTTACAATGCAGGTGCTCCCAGTAGACATGAATAATTAATAAGGTTGCATATTTTCAATGTTTATCAGGTTTATTTGCTATTGTTATCAAGTTTGGTAAGTTGTTTCCTACGCTGAATTCATTTCTTTTTTTCCTCAATGATTTACATGGCATTTACATTTATGCATTTGGCAGGTGCCTTTATCCAAAGAGTTACATTGCATTCAAGGTATATCTTTTATTTGTTGCTGCGTTGCCTGTAAATCAAAACTATGGCCTTGGCATTGCTGTTTCTACTGTTTGTGCTGCAGTATGGAAATAAAAATGAATTAAATAAAAAGTCCAGTTGTTGTTACCGTTATTGTGTTTTGTATATAGGTTTCCTAAACTTGGCATACAGAAAAAGAAAACATATTTCACATATTAAACCACATAACTGGCAGAGATGGCAAAAGAACACAAATTCTTCACTCAAGTAAAAGTACAGATACTTTTCCCATCAGTCATCTACTGTTATGAACAGAACTAAAGTTCAGTTTAAAGTATCACATTATGACCATGTGTTGTTGTTCTTTTTTCAAAATATCTTCCTTTGTGTCTGGCAGAGCAAAGAAATTAATACAGGTGTGAAACTACTTTTTTTTTGGGTGAACTATTCCTTTAAATACTACTGTATATATTTAATGAAATTATACATTCTAAATTGCCTGTCAAAATTTGTACAACAATAATTACATCATGACAACATCTTTAAAGAATGCATCATCATGAGTCATATTTTTCTCTTACCAAAATTAACCATGGTTTATTAGAGTGTGTATATAGGTGCTGGTCATATAATTAGAATATCTTCAAAAAGTTGATCTATTTCACTAATTCCATTCAAGATGAAACTTGTATAATGTATACATTCATTCCACGAAGACTGATATATTTCAAGTGTTTATTTCTTTTAATTTTGATGATTATAACTGACAGCTAATGAAAACCCCAAATTCAGTATCTCAGAAAATTTGAATATTGTGAAATGGTTCAGTATTGAAGACACCTGGTGCCACACTAATCAGCTAATTTACTGAAAACACCTGCAAAGGCCTTTAAATGGTCTCTCAGTCTAGTTCTGTAGGCTACACAATCATGGGGAAGACTGCGGATTTGACAGTTGTCCAAAAGACGACCATTGACACCTTGCACCTATTCAAAAATGTGGGGGAGATTCACAAAGAGTGGACTGCAGCTGGAGTCAGTGCTTCAAGAACCACTACGCACAGATGTATGCAAGACATGGGTTTCAGCTCTCGCATTCCTTGTGTCAAGCCACTCTTGAACAACAGACAGCGTCAGAAGCATCTCGCCTGGGCTAAAGACAAAAAGGACTGGACTGCTGCTGAGTGGTCCAAAGTTATGTTCTCTGATGAAAGTAAAT
>JAUMHE010000072.1:15496642-15512649 GCA_032359235.1 Enteromius mattozi
AGATTTGCCATCTCGAAGCGAGATTCCTATTCGTCGGTCACCGACGTGACGTCAGAGTGACCGACTGAAAGGGAACTTGCCGACACAACTTTCAAATGATTTTCAATGGTCGCTTTATCGCGTTCAGTGTAGGCAGACTTTAGCTGTCGCGGTGTCTAGATGGCGTAAACATGGTGTTACTCACCTATCAAGAAGAATCAAAGCAACACTTAAAAAGATGAGAGAGGCCTGTAATTTTCAGGTACTCCATATTTCACTTGTGATACGTCCTCAAAAAAGTAATCAGTAATCAGATCTAGCCCTTTTTAATGCTTTTCTGTAAGTTATTTTCCTGCCAAGCTAAACGAAACACTTCTAGCTCTGTTTTCCTCCAGCTACGCTCCATTTTCCGGGCTGCTCTCTTTAGGGTGCAAGTGTGCTCATTATACCACAGAGTCAAACTGTTTTCTTTTACCTTTCTTAAGCGCAAAAGAGCAACTGTATTTAAAGTGTTAGAAAAGAGAGAGTGTATGGTTTCTGTTGCATCATCAAGTTTTTCTACGCTATTGGATGTGCTAAGGAATTGAGATAAATCAGGAAGATTACTTACAAAGCAGTCTTTTGTGGTAGAGGTGATGGTTCTACCATACTTGTAACAAGGTGCAGCATTTACAGGTTTATCTAAATGGAGTTTTCACAAGACTAGATAATGATCTGAGATATCATCGCTTTGCTGCAAAATTTCAACACCATTAACATCATTTCCATGTGACAGTACTAAATCTAGAGTATGATTTCGACAATGAGTAGGTCCTGATACGTGTTGTCTAATCCCAATAGAGTTATATATTGGGGAAAAGAATGTGTTACATAGTTACATATATTATATTGCATTTCTGTCAATAGATCCTCCTAAATATTACACACTGCACTTTTGAGGATCTAAGCACTAGAAGCAAAATGAGCAAGTAAGGCAGAAATTAAGTAGTAAATTAGCAAACTGCATTAGTGTGAACAAAACAACAGACAGGCTTAACTGAATTGCAAATTCACCATTTTACAGAGGATGGAACTTATGGAACAGAAAAAAATAAAGCTTTTCTCTGGTTAAGACTATTATGCCATCAAAACATCTCTGAAAACAGTCAGTTCCACTGAGATAACAACAAAACAACAAAAAACAACTCTTTGGATTTGCATGAATCATAAGAATGGCCAGTGGCATCATATTACAGAAAGGTTATAAACTCCATTAAGTAACTGTCAAAATAAATAATTGCTTGGCAAAAATGAAGACCTTTTATTGAATGCAAAGAACTTACATAAAAAGTGCTGTATTTTTACTTTAAAACGTGCACCCCATGATTCCCGCCTTTATAGGATTGGGTTGATCAACATTCCAATTTACTATAAAGCATATTTATTTATTTATATAATAAAGTGTATTTATTTATTGTTTAAAGAAAATAGAGCTAAATGCTAAATTTTTGTCCTTTTCTCTTGCTCTGTCTTATCCCTCATGGCAGACCATGTATGCAGTTGTGACCTTGCAAGACTCAGAGGAGTTAATGGTGGTACCATCAAACTGGTTGAGCCTAGACAAGAAACACTGTTACTGGCCTCCATTCAAATCAACAGAGAAGTGCAATGAAGCTGTTAAGAGCAGAATGAAACCTGAAACAGGAGGGAAAACATGGGAGAAGCTACGCATTAGCTTTCTTGGAGAATATGGTAATGGTCACTACTTTAGATTAACTGTTTAATTTGGGATTTTATACTGCCTAATAAGTTCTCAAATAATATAATACACTATTTATCTTACTGCAGGCACTTTTGAGAAGGCAATGGAAGGGCAAAAAGAAATCAAAGAACATAAAAACTGGTAAGAGACTTGCATTTTGTTTAAAACAAATCTTCAAAAGATTTGATAATTTATTTTTACTGTGTAAGTATTGTTTATTTTCAAATAAAGGTCATTTCCATTCGACAATTTATTATCTGGAATAAAAAAACAAGATAATCTGCCACAAACTCTTTCTCCAGCAACACCTGCATCTACATCCGGAATGTCAGCTGATGGTGAGTCAGATTCTTTTGACCTGATCAATATGAGATGTTTATTTTCTCTTTTTATAGTTATATCATAACTTATTTTACACAACAGACAAGATTGAAATCATCCAAATCTTGAGGGACATCAAGAGCAAGGTTCAGGAAAACTCTAGCATGTTAAAAAAAATACTCAAAAACAATAGTTTCTGAAGCCCCCAGCAGTACATGTGCACCTTCAAAAAACGTAAAAACAAACCTAAACCTGCCTCTTAGAACCTTTGAAGATATCGCCAGGACTGAAACTGAGCTCAAGAATGCAGCAGCACGCAAAAAATATGAGTCAACACAACATTTATACAATATTTAAAAAGGATACTGTACACTCATTTGCTTATAATCACAAAATATATTTAAAATAATAACTAAATTAAAGTTAACAGTACTGGAAAGTACCTCATGTTCCATAATGATTTTTACCAAATAAATAAATTAAGAAATTCTTATGGAAATTAAAATTATTTTGTTATCTTTCTTAGAAAAGCTTAAAAGTTCTACAAAGACAACTAGTCCAAACAGGCTATTCTACCTGTACAGTTTAATGTTTTTATATATTTATTATATATTATTAACATTGATTTGATCAAATCGATGATTGACTAATTAGAATCACATATAAAAAATATCTTCACAGGTAAAAATAATTGTCAGGGCTTGGAGGTTTTACTACTAAGGATGTGGTTAAGAAAATTATGCAGGAAGTCCTAACATGATCTGGCTGTGCAGTTCAACTGGCAGGGAAGAGGAGATAAACAGGCCTTCGCTCATCTTATGTTAACAGATGTGATCAGAGGTAAACACACTGCTGCATGAAAACTTCTTACAAGCCAAGAATGTTTTGTCTGTAGTTGTCTTAAGATAAAATCAAAACAAAGGCATAGAAATAAAATATATTTAAAGAAATCCGAGACAAATTCGACCTCACGAACATATAAACTCCCAAAATTTCCCAATCATTTATCATCAAGTTTCTTCTTTCAGATGCTGCATTAAACCGAAATGTAAATAGGGGTGACTGTGAAAATGAAATAAAAAAAATATCTGAGTTACGCAGCTGGTCGGAAGAAACCAAAAGAACATGAAGGTAAGTGATAAATATGTTAGACGTAATGTGAATGTGCTCATGGTACTATATTTAAAGGGTTACAATTAAAATCTTGTCATTAACCACTTACCCCCATGTCATTCCAAACCCGTAAAAGCTTTTAGATTTAAGGATCTAAAAAAGCACAATATGGCCTCACTCCCTTTGTCGCATGTTCCCATTATGGAACTAATCCAGGAAGTAGCTTGTTGTAGTCCCAACCAGCCGTTTTTGTAGGCATTAAACTGCCATAATTTTAAAAGACAATATCTTAATTTGCACTGAGCTTTCTGAGCTGTAACTTTGCAGATATTATTTATGCCCAAAGAGCAACATTGCACACTAATTAAAGTTAAAAAAGTGAAATCACAATCAACCATACTGTCACGCTGAGGCTGGGCACAACTCGCGCTCGCGCTTCCTCTCGCGAGCAGAGAGAACACGGAAGCAGGACTTCGAGGGTAACTTGAACATTTATTTAACAAAACAAAGAAACTGAGGAAAACGCAGCCAATGACAATACATGGGGCGTGATTTAAATAGAACAACTAATGACAGACACCTGGGACAAAACACGGCTGGCAGAGGGTGAAACACTAATGAGGGGGTGGAGTTACAGACAAAGGCAAAAACATGAGGGAACAGGTAAACAAAGAATGAAACACATGACAAAAAGGGACATGGAGCGCCTGGGGGCGTGACACATATATTTAAATGCCCAACTCTGTAGAAACCACCTTGTTTAATCATCATTGTATAGAATGTTTAGCATAATTACCTCCTTTCCTTGCAGGTCCTGGACATGAGACTCCACTTTTTCCTGTAATAATGTAAGGAATCACTCCTTAGCTTACAGCCTACATAAATATTGCAACAGTGATAAACATATTTTGTGATGGTTTTATTCAAAACCAGAATTAAAGATGATTTCTCCTCTTTAATAGTGCTTTTGTATTTTCACCTGACTAATCTTACACAAGTTAATTTACTATATTTATGTTTAAAATGAAAGACACACCCATTATGCTTTTGCTGGCTCTTGTTAATTTCAGTGATTTTGGATGTCATACTGACATCTTCTGGTAATTCTGTTATATAACACCCATTTTATAACAATGCACACTGTTTATCTGAAATTCATAATGCTAAACAAGTAACAAGATTATTCGCAATAAGGTCAGTTTACTTAACAAATAAGTAAATATAATTCCATAATTGATATAGTTGTTTAATAATTTATTCTGTTATCTGAATCTCAGAAGTCATAGGGCTCTATATATATTGGCAATATATAGTCAGGAAATTAGTTTTGATTTTTAAAATGGAATACAACTACCAACTGAAATAGTGTGGGGCCATGCATTAACCTACAAACAAACAAGCAGTTGTGTGTCACACACTTCCCAAACTGTTGCACATGTGCTACAATGTAATCAAAACTTTTTCTTCCTACCACGTGCTAGCCAAGCATACACAAACCCTTGATTCAAAAACAAGGCTCAAAGGAATAGTTTATCCAAAATTGAAAATTCTGTCATCATTTACTCACCCTCGAGTAGTAGCCTACCAAATCTGTATGAATTTCTTTGCTCTGCTGAACACAAAGGAAGATATTTTGAAGAAAGCTTGTAACCTGTTTTGGGTCATCAATGACTTTCATAGTAGGAAAACAAAAAATACTATGGAAGTCAATGGTAATCGACATCAAGTTTCTGACATCAGTTTGATTTGGATATATGAGTTAACTTCATATTTTCACTCAATTACTGTACCACTGGAAGAAACTTCTGTCCAAACTGACCTTAAAATTACGCTATGCAGCATCTTGATCAAGTCCTGACTAACATTTGACATCAAATGTTTAATCAATCTGACAAAAAATGTTGCCCAAGACTTGGTTAGGCTGATTGGTAATTTTCATTGCAATTACAAACAGAGGATGGTGGTAAACAGAAACCAGTCTGTTGTGACTGCCACGCATGCAAATTCAGCCTAAGGGCAAATACAGAGCTTTAAAAGCTAATACGCAAAAGAGAAATGCAAACTTTTAGGTTTAGTTGCTAATGCTTCTAAAATTAAATAATCATTCATTAATATAATAATGAATAATAAAAATAATGAAGATATTCTATTGTTTAACATTTAATCATCCATTGAACTCAGACTAAATCATTTCATTGGCCCAAGGGGGAAAGTCACAACTTACTTTCACTTTACATGCTTTCACTTTAATTTTCCCTGAAACCTATACTATACTATATAACCTATATTGTTCTATGTCACTAGTTAGTTTTGGTTTCGTTTTGTTATTTCCTGTATGTCCTTATTTGGTCTTGTTCCTGTTCTTGTTAAGTTAATGAGTTTATCCTTGCCACCTGTGTTCCTCACCTGTCCTGCATCTTCCCTTGTGTATTCAGTGATTCTCACCTGAAGAGACAAAGACCACTCCCCTAATGGCAATCGTCCCCCCCCACCCCCTCGTCTGGTGGATGGTGCTCCTTCCTACACGGTGAGGAGGTTACTGGATGAGCGGCGTCGTGGCCGGGGGTTTCAATATCTCGTGGACTTTTCTGCTGTCTTTTGTGTTTTGATTTGACTTTGACAGTTCTCCACGTGCTCATTGTTCTCATTGTCCTGCTGTCTCCACCCTCCCTTGATTTCTGATTACTTGCTCTCCTGCCTTTTCACCGGTTTCTCGTTCTTCTAGTTATTTTCTCCCTTTATTAGTTTCTCCGTTTTGTCAGTATGCGTCGGACTGTTAAAGTTGGTACCCCTGTCGTGTCTGTGAGTTTACCTGTTAGTAGAAGTTTGCTTTGTCTCGCCAGGCTCCGCTGCTTGTGACTGCGTGTGGCTTCTCTGCATTCCTCCAAGCGCTCAGGAGAGCGTTTATCTGTGTTCTTCTTCCCGGGCACGGTCTTCTCATTTAAGGAAGGGAAAGGAGCGGACTGTGGGTCTCGTTATTCCCGCTACCATTATTTCCAGTATAGTTTGAACTGTTTGAAATTCCTTTTTTGTTTAAAAGAAATAAAGACTTTGTGTTTTCCGCACTTGAATCCTGCTTCATCCGAGACATATATATATATATATGTAAACGTTGGTGGAGAGCCATTTTTAGGTTTCTCCAGAGATGCTCATTTGGGTTAAAGTCAGGGCTCTGGCTGGGCCACTCAAGAACAGTCAGTTGTTGTGAAGCTACTCCTTCGTTATTTTAGCTGTGTGCTTAGGCAGTGCCTGGTTTTCTCCACACATACCGCTTAGAATTAAGGCCGAAAAGTTTTATCTTGGTCTCATCAGACCAGAGAATCTTATTTCTGACCATCTTGGAGTCCTTCAGGTGTTTCTTTAGCAAACTGCATGCGGGCTTTCATGTGTCTTGCACTAAGGAGAGGCTTCCGTCGGGCCACTCTGCCATAAAGCCCTGTCTGGTGGAGGGCTGCAGTGATGATTGACTTTCTACAACTTTCTCCCATCTCCCGACTGCATCTCTGCATTTGCTGAGAGTTTAAAACAGTATGAAATTCTGTTTTTTCAAGAACGCGTGATACTTTAGATCCAACCTGAGGACTTTGAGAAAATAATAGCTGGTGTGACAAATAGAGCTAATTAGGTGTTTTACATTAAGGAATTGTTTAAAGGAAATGTTGAAGGTGAACAATTAAAATAGAAAATGAATCTAAGGATAAACATTGGTGTGAAAGGGAAGCAGAAACACTGATCAATAACACAGAGGAAGAATTAGAAGGACAATAAAGAGAGAAGGGTGTGTGAGGAGCATGATTTTACTATATCTATGATACATGACTTGGAAGATGACTTGGATCAGTCATCAGAGTGATAGCTATTTACTGCTGATGCTAAGTAGCAACTATGCAGGAGATCCTGGCTAAATGGATACATACAGTACCAGTGCATCCTTGCTTCACTTTTATACTCTAGATTTAGGAAAAACTGGTTTTGTTTGCAAATCACCAACACAATGGCACGTGTGTATTACTCACGAATGCAAAGATTTAAAAAAGTTAGTTTCTGCTGAAGATGAGCAGAAATGAGATTTAAATTCTCCATTTTATTTTGTTATTGATCAAATTCACAAAAGAAAAACAAAAAAACTGGGTTAAGAGAGCTAAACTGTTTTGTTTTTTTCTTTCTTTCCCCCTTCACTAGACCATGTATGCAGTTGTTACTCTGCTGGACTGCTGGAGATGAGGTGATTGTGACAGCATCAGACTGGTTGAGCTCAGACAAGAAACAATGTTACTGGCCTCCATTCAAATCACCAGAGAAGTGCATGGAAGTTGTTCAGAACAGAATTAAACCTGAAACAGGAGGGAAACCATGAGAGAAATTAAATATTAACTTTCACACAGAATGTGGTAATGGTCACTATTTATTTTAGTTTACATTTGGAATTTTGTATTAAGTTCTCAAACAATAAAATAAATTAGCATTTGATCACAACGTGAAAAAAAAATTTTTTACAATGTTGTTGTGTTTGCTGGGTTAACAGTTTTAGTCAGTTTTCCTCAACAGGTTCACGTTAGCTCACGCTTATGTTAACGTACGTCTGTCAGTGAATTTAGGGACCGTCCACGTTTCTAAATTAAAGTCAAAGTCAAAGTCAGCTTTATTGTCAATTCTGCCACATGTACAGGACATACAGAGAATTTAAATTGCGTTACTCTCAGACCCTTAGTGGATAACAGATAAACATTAATTACAAAAAGAGTTTTTAAATGTGAGTAAAAATTTAAATAAATACAATTATACATATAATATAAAAAAAACAATACAATATACAAGTAAGGGCACATGGCAGAGAGTGCAAACCAGACAGATGTAGGCAAATAGTGCAAATGGAGCTTGTAAGTATGAAAAAGAGAGCAGCCTTGTAACAAACAAGAGTCTTATGAGAGGTAGTTAGCAGAGTGTATGTGTGTGTGTCAGAGTTCAGAGGGACCTTGGGGTAAAAGAGGGGAGTGGGGGCAGAGCCGAGAGAGAGTTAAGCTTCCTAACAGCCTGATGGATGAAGCTGTCCTTCAGTCTGCTGGTCCTGGCCTGGAGACTCCGCAGTCTCCTCCCTGATGGCAGCAGGCTGAAGAAGCTTTGCATTGGGTGGGTGGAATCAGCCGCTATGCAAAAGGCTTTTATGGTGAGACGGGTGCTGCAGATGTCCTGGAGGGAGGGGAAAGGGACACCAATGATCTTCTCTGCTGCTCTCACTATGCGTTGGAGGGGTTTATGGCAGGACGCATTGCAGGCTCCAAACCACACACTGATGCAGCTCGACAGGATGCTCTCGATGGTGCCTCTGTAGAAGTGTACATGATGGAGGCTGGTGCTCTTGCTCTTCTTAGTTTGCGAAGGAAGTAGAGACGCTGCTGTGATTTCTTGGCCAGTGCAGTGGTGTTGGTCGTCCAAGAGAGAGCCTCAGTGATGTGCATACCCAGGAACTTGGTGCTGCTCACTCTCTCCACAGACGCACCATTGATGGTCAGAGGAGCATGTTGAGTGTGCACTCTTCTGAAGTAAACAACAATCTCCTTCGTCTTCTCCACATTCAGAGAGAGATTGTTGTCAACACACCATGCGGCTCACCTCGTTTCTGTAGTCGGTCTCACCCCTGTTGCTAATGACACCCACCATAGTAGTGTCGTCCGCAAACTTAATGAAGAGGTTGGAGCTGTGTGACGGTGTGCAGTCGTTGGTCAGCAAATTAGTTAACTTTGCTAAATTATATTAACTTACCAGTTGATATTATCATCAATAGCATTCCCAAGGCTACAAAATACACATCCGACGTTGCATACGGCGTCCAGACTGAAAACCTGAATATAACAAACAAAAGAATTACTTACGGTGTAAATCTCACTGAAACAGTGATGTTGCCTAACACACTTTACCTCAGTATTTCACCTAAATTCGCTGTTAAAGTTAAATGACGTCTGGCCAGACAAGCTAACTTTTAAAGCACAAAAAGACCTAAAAATGTGTTTCTCAGTTTACCTAGAGTTTATTTCGACTAGAATAGGTGACTTTAACTTACTCACCAGTCGATGTTGTCAGTGTTTTGGCGGCATTCCGTCCATCAGTCAGAAAAAAGGCCCCAACTTCCGACATGAAACGATGATTAATGTTAGTTTGCTGTTGACAGCTGTTGTTAGTTTGCTTAAAATATCTTAGTTTTGCATAAAGCAGAAATCATATACTAACCTTTATGCTAAGTTAACGGTGCAACATCTCTTTCGCCTGCTGCCACTTCAAAAAATTTTTTTAAATAAAATTCTCCCTTGCCATTGGTCAGTTTTTCGCGGGCAAGTAAATTTACAGTAGTGTACTGTACAGAGAGTGAATAAATACAGTAGTGACCATATTTTTCCCGCAATCCTTTGCTGTTTACAGTAAAATAATGTATACACATTCTACAGTATCTTACTGTCCATATCACAGTAAAATACTGTTTAAATTACAGAAATTGTTTACAGTGTATGACTAAGGCTAAATCAAAATTTGCTGTCCAAATTAACACTGTAATAAACATCAGAACTGGTATCTTACTTTAACCACGGAAAGACATCAATATATTTTTTTAATGTTAATCTACTTGCCTGTCTGATTTGTTTGTCGGACAAAAATAGCAGATTCAGCATTATGATTGGTTGGATCACCTGCCAATCAAACTCCTAGCGAAGGATCAATTGCTGAGATGCATTGTGTTTAGGAATTTTCTCAAAACCTAAACAACACTCACTCGCCAAACTCTTCACATAGTATACTCTCAGCATAGTTTTACAAAAAGAGATCAAAATGTGAACATATGCAGTAACAGTTGAACAAGAAACACTGATTTTAAACATAAACACAATAGAGTTTCACTATTGCTTGATTAGTTGTAACAAACCAAAAAAAGCACTGACAAAGAGAGGAGATATAATCTGTAATTCTGATTTAGTTTGAATGGAATCGTCACATGTAATATAATGAATCACTAGAAGCAACAGAAAATGGTGTGCACTTAAGTTTTTGTTTTGATATTGAGGAAGTAAAGTTTATTGGCTCAGACAAACATGCAAATGCCACTACTGTTACACACCTGAAAAACATGGCATGCAGTAGTTCATATTTTGTACACATATTATTTTGTAGAGTTAAATAAAGTTTGAGAAAAAGGATATTAACACAATTTTAAATAATAAAACATAAAATTATATAATTTAAAATAACATAAAGTACTTCGTAAAATATGATTAATGTGTAATTATGTCTGCATGGCATGTGATTCATGATCAAATACTCAGTCATCAAAAAAATCCCAAGGCATCTCTGGCTGGTCATCCAATAATGTGGGTATTACATTTGCAATGTCATGCCCAGGACCTGTTGGTGTGACATAGGTAATTATACAAAACATACTATACAATATTGATTAAACATTTAAACATTTATTATTATTATTATTATTTTATTATTATTTATTTATTTAATAGCAAAAATGTGCTATATGCTAATGATAAGTATATAAGCACTATAAGCAAGTATATAAGTATTGTGTATAAAGCATTCAACATTGCTGGTATTTATTTAAAAAAATAAAAAAACATCTGTCGCTCACCTTGTTGTTCTCTTGGTCTCTTCCGAGCGAGTCTATCAGCTGTGTAACTCAGATATTTTTTTATTTCTGTTTCACAGTCGACCCTGATTATATTTCGTTTGAACGCAGCCTCTGAAAGAGAATACTTGAGGATTAATGAATTCATACTCTGAGCTGCAGACAGTTTATACACTCTTAGGGTCTTGGATTTCATTTTAAAGTAAAAAATTGCAGAGAGAATATAATTAAATACAAACATTTACAAACATGTGGGAAGTGTTCATGCAGCGGTGTGTTTACCTCTGATCACGTCTGCTAAAATCAGCTGAGAGAAGGGTTTCTTTTCTCCTCTTCCCTGCCAGTTGAATTCCTTAGCCAGATCATCTGTTAGGACGTGTTGCATAATATTCTTAATCACATCCCTGTTTCCGAAACCTCCAAGTCCTGACAAATGTTTTACCTGTGAATAAAAGTTTTTATATATGATTGTAATTAAATTAAATGATCAACACTCTTAAAAATAAAAGTGTTTAAAAGGTTCTTCACAGCGATGCCATAGAGGAACCATGTCTTTCTTACCTTTTTTATAATCTGAAGAACCTTTTGTGAGATAGAATTTTTTTTTATATCTTAAAGGTTCTTTATGGAACCATTTGGACAAAAAGGTTCTTCTATAGCATTGTGAAGTACCTTTATTTTTAGGATTCAAGTATTAATAATGGTTAAATATGTAATGAACACTTTACTTTTATAATTGCCTGTCTGTATCATTTATTCTTAGAAGAAACTTTAAGCTTTTCTAAAAGATAAAAAAAAAAATGAATCCAACTATTTATTCAGTAAATAGTTGTGGAACAAGAGAGACATTAAATGCTTTGATGACTCACATATTTTTTGCGTGTTGTTGCATTGTTGAGCTCCCTTTCACTTCTTTCCATATCATCAAAGGTTTTAAGAGGCAGATTTAGACTTGTTTTAACGTCCTTAGATGGAACGCAAGTACTGCTGGGGACTTCAGGAACTGAACTGTCTTTGAGTAGTTTCTTTAACATAGCAGAGTTTTCCTGAACCGTGCTTTTGATGTCTCTCATCATTTGGAGGAGCTCATCCTTGTCTGTTTTGTAAAATGACTTGAGATGTAAAAAAAAAAAAAAAATCTTCTCAAACTTATTATGACAAAAGAAGACTCACCATCAGCTGACATTCTGAATGTAGATGCAGGTGATGCAGGAGTAAGTTGGTGTTTTGACATTCCTTGAGTGCTTTCAAGTCTTTGTCTTTTTAGTAATGGAGAGAATCCAGTAGCTAATAGATATCGCCTTTATTTGAAAATGAACAATACTTTAATAAAAGGTTAAGTAAAATATGAATTCTTTGACTTTTTAAAGGTCAGATCTGTTGTTTTTGGGAAAAAAATGCTTATTTATTTTACTTACCGTTCTTTCTGTTCTTCAATATTTTTTTGTTCCTCTTTTGCCTTCTCAAAAGCGACTGCAATAAGATAAATATTTAATATTGTTTGAGAACTTAATACAAAATTCTAAATGTAAACTAAAATAAATAGTAACCATTACCACATTCTCTGTGAAAGTTAATATCTAATTTCTCCCATGGTTTCCCTCCTGTCTCAGGTTTAATTCTGCTCTGAACAGCTTCCATGAACTTCTCTGGTGATTTGAATGGAGGCCAGTAACATTGTTTCTTGTCTGAGCTCAACCAGTCTGATGCTGTCACAATCACCTCATCTGAGTCCAGAAGAGTAACAACTGCATACATGGTGAGTCTAGTGAAGGGGGAAAGAAAAAAAAAACAAGACAGTTTATCTCTCTTAGCCCATTTTTTTTAGTGAATTTGATCAATAACAAAATAAAACGGAGAATGTAAATCTCATTTCTGCTCAACTTCAGCAGAAACAAACTTTTTTAAAATCTTTGCATTCGTGAGAAATACACACGTGCCATTGTGTGTTGGTGATTTGCAAACAAAACAGAATAAAAGCAAGGATGCACTGGTACTGTATGTATCCATTTAGCCAGTATCTTCTGCATAGTTGCTACTTAGCATCAGCAGTAAATAGCTATCACTCTGATGACAGATCCATGTCATCTTCCAAGTCATGTATCATAGACATACAGTGGGGCAAAAAAGTATTTAGTCAGCCACCACTTGTGCAAGTTCTCCCACTTAAAAAGAGAGGCCTGTAATTTTCATCATAGGTATACCTCAACTATGAGAGACAAAATAAATGTGAAATAATAAAATCGTATAAAAAATACATTGTAGGATTTTTAATGAATTATTTGGTAAATTCCTCTGTAAAATAAGTATTTGGTCATCTACAAACAAGTAAGATTTCTGGCTCTCACAGACCTGTAGCTTCTTCTTTAAGAGGCTCCTCTGTCCTCCACTTGTTACCTGTATTAATGGCATCTGTTTGAACTCGTTATCAGTATAAAAGACACCTGTCCACAACCTCAGACACACTCCAAACTCCACTATAGCCAAGACCAAAGAGCTGTCAAAGGACACCAGCAACAAAACTGTAGACCTGCACCAGGCTGGGAAGACTGAATCTGCAATAGGTAAGCAGCTTGGTGTGAAGAAACCAACTGTGGGAGCAATTATTAGAAAACGGAAGACGTACACAAGACCACTGATCATCTCCCTCGATCTGGGGCTCTACGCAAGATCTCACACCGTGGGTGAAAATGATCACAAGAACTGTGAGCGAAAATCCCAGAACCACACGGGGGGACCTATTGAATGACCTGCAGAGAGCTGAGACCAAAGCAACAGAGGCTACCATCAGTAACACACTGCGCCACCTGGGACTCAAATCCTGCAGTGCCAGACGTGTCCACCTGCTTAAGCCAGTACATGTCCAGGCCCGTCTGAAGTTTGCCAGAGAGCATTTGGATGATCCAGAAGAGGATTGGGAGAATGTCATATGGTCAGATGAAACCAAAATAGAACTTTTTGGAAAAAAAGTCCAACACCATATCTACTGTGAAGCATGGGGGTGGAAACATCATGCTTTGGGGCTTTTTTTTCTGCAAAGGGACCAGGACGACTGATCTAGCCAGTTTCCAGATCTCAACCCCATAGAAAATATTTGGCGGGAGTTGCCCAGTGACAGCCCAAAAACATTACTGCTCTAAAGGAGATCTGCATGGAGGAATGGGTCAAAAAAACAGCAAAAGTGTGTGAAAACCTTGTGAAGACTTACAGAAAACATTTGACCTCTGTCATTGCCAAAAAAGGGTATATAACAAAGTATTGAGATGAAATTTTGTTATTGAACAAATACTTATTTTCCACCATAATTTGCAAATAACTTTTTTAAAAATCCTACAATGGGATTTCCTGCATTTTTTTTTTTTTGCTCATTTTGTCTCTCAAAGTTGAGGTATACCAATGATGAAAATTACAGGCGTCTCTCATCATTTTAAGTGGGAGAACTTGCACAATTGGCGGCTGACTAAGTACTTTTTTGCCCCACTGTAAATTCATGCTCCTAACATACCCTTCTCTCTTTATTGCCCTTGCTTCTGATTCTTCCTCTGTGATATTGATTCATTTTCTATATATTTTAATTGTTCACCTTTAACATTTCCTTTAAACAATTCATTAATGTAAAAAACGTCATTAGCTATATTTTTCACAGCAGCTATGTCCTCAGGTTATCACGCTTTCTTGAAAAAAAACAGAATTTCATGCTGTTTTAAACTCTCAGCAAATGCAGTGGACAGCCCTGATCCAACATTTTGTCTCTCTTGATTAAAACATCTGCAGATCCAGTAACTACTTCTGGTGCATCTCTGAGAAGATTTTTCACAATGAGGAAATCCTGATACAGAGTCGGGTTTGACCATTTTTGTTTATCTATCTCATCCTGAATATGAGACAACTTTATCTCAGTGCAGAATGTTTTGGGTGTGATCATGACAGAAACTTAATTTTTTTTGGTACACAACCCTTTGACTGAGACTCTGTGGATTCTGTCATAGAGCATCTTTATGTATGAAATTAGAACCTGAATGTTGTCTTTATAGAAGGAAACCAAAGAGTATAGAAGACCAAGAGGCGAAACTCTGTAGTTATAAGGGCAACAGTCTATAGATTGCACTGCTGACGCGCTGCCACCATTTTGGACTGACAACTGCTGAGAGTCGTTATAAGATGCGACAGCGCAGGTGGGTGAAACGGAAGGAGCTGTACTGCAATAAACTGGATGGACGTTGTCAGTGAAGTGCAGGGAAGACGTGTAGCAAGGAGGAGTGCAAGAGATCACTTGTGTACTTATTTACCAGGGTAAGAATTCATCATATATTGCGCACCCAAAACTTTGCCCAGAATCGACGTATCTCTCAGCCTAATCAACAAGAAAGATAACTCGTCAGTAAATTCTTGACACTTCCATTGTACTCTTCTCTTATGTCTTACAATCTCTTTTAGATTTTTTTTTCTTTCTCACTTTCTTTCACTACCACTTCCACTTTATTCTTTATTACTATTTACACTTTTAGTTAAATGTGTGCACTTGAACAGAAATTACAGAAACCTTACAAAACATACTATATATATATATATATATATATATATATTTGTTAATAAATGTGTACCATTTATTTTAATGTTTTTTTTTTAATTAAAACATTGTGAATAAATATATGACTGTCTGCTTCTATTAAATCAATACTAAACATCATATGTGGTAATTTCATGACCGTAAGTTTTTTAATTTAACAAGGAAAATCTGCAATAGAACACAGATATGGGTAGGTAAAGGGTTTGCAGTAATTTAGCTTTCTACTTGGCAAACAAGCAGTATGTAGTCAATAGTGGAGAGAATCTTTATATTTACTTTTTATCCCCACTGGGGATAAAACTAATTCAGCAGAGGCAGGGATGCATAAACCAGAGGGGGGTCAATCCTATTATAAGTTTGTCAAGCGCGACTGGCTCATATTCTATGCCGTTTCTGTGTAGTTGTCAGTCCAAAATGGCAGCAACGGCACAATCACCTCTGGTGTGCCTCATCAAAAGCCGCAAGACCTGATCGTTTGTGGGCCACTCCTCTCTCACACATCCACTCCCGTCGGTGAAGGGCGGCGAATAAGGGACGGAATGGCGATGATAGACAGGGGAGGCAGCTAACTCGTCACACTATAGTAGAAGTTTTGATAATAACTTTGTTTCGAGAGGATCGCTAAACGCATAATCACCCACGGCTGGCAGCTCGTTAGC
>JAUMHE010000072.1:15528240-15565654 GCA_032359235.1 Enteromius mattozi
TTTTAGAATGAACGCGAACGATGAAACAAACAGATAGGTTTGATATATATTATAGGAAATATTGAGGGAGTTAGGTTTTATATTTATCACTAAAAACAGCAGCTAGTAATAGATAGAAATACAAAGCTACGCAGCTACAAACACACAGCAGACTCTCAGCCTCATGTTGTACAAGAACCCACAAGAGTTTGAGGCGGACCTTGAAAGGTAAGTGATGATAATTGCCATCATCAGTGATCAGTCTACTTCAGGATTTGATCACAAAACAGCAGTCATCGTAGTTGAGAGCATCAAAATCCTGAATGGAATGGATCTCTAAAGGTGCTGTGCTCTGCTGATAGGCATGATATATGCTCTGAATCTGGGCTTTCGGTCTGCATCTTTTCCAAAATGACGCCATAATTCATTAGCTCCGTAATTTGCATGAATTCGGTGCCCCAGAGTGAGATATTAAAAAAAATTTAAGTGCTGACAAAGTTATGGATGGGGCAACTATGGAGAAAATGGGAAGACAAAGAAAAAACGCTACAAAAGACGATGAAAACAACCCAAACATACACGAACAGAATACCGCGAGCGGTGACAGAGCCCATGAGGGAGAACAAATTAGCCTGGCAAAGATTCTCAACGAGATTAAGGACTTTCGACAGGACAGCCACAAACAACTTCAGGATATAAAAGAAGAACTGAATAAGTCTAATAAAAGAATCAAAGAGGCTGAAATAGAATAGATGAAGCTGAGACCCGAATCCAAAACACGGAAGAAGGGCTGGAAGAGATGATACGGCTAACTGAACAATTTGAAGCCAGGCTAAATGACCAAGAGGGCTTAGCCAGATGGTCAAACATCAGGATTTATGGCATACCTGAAAAAGCGGAGGCAAACTCCTCCGATCTCATTTCTTTCCTGGATTTACTTAAATTGACTCTGGATCTGAAACCGAAGCCAAACCACGCTCGATAATCGCCAAGTTTCTCAACTACAGAACGAAAGAGTTGGTTATCAAAACGGCCTAGGAAAAGAAAGTGGTCGAATGGAAAGGTAACAGGATTTTTTTCGATCATGACTATGCCCCCGATGTGCTGTGGAAATGGAGAAAATATCAAGATGCAAAAAGGATGCTGAGGGAACACGACATAAGATTTCAAACGTGATTCCCGGCCAGGTTAAGGGTGTTCTACACTGAAGGCACGGTTATCTACAACTTCGCAGAGTAGGCAACGACCTATATGGTGAAAAGAGGTCTCCCGGTAACCGTACTCAGCACAC
Organism: Enteromius mattozi; assembly: GCA_032359235.1. Lineage (NCBI taxonomy): Eukaryota > Metazoa > Chordata > Actinopteri > Cypriniformes > Cyprinidae > Enteromius > Enteromius mattozi. The sequence goes on from JAUMHE010000072.1 coordinate 15,529,511, forward strand.
CTTCCTCGCCGACTGAGCGTGTTCAGTGGCTGACCTGGAGAAAGGCAAGAAGCGTCGTACACCTGCTCAAGTACATCCATCCTACAAAGACAAACTTCTTGCATTCAGACGTTCACAAACAGAAGATAAGTAAAGGATAAGAAATACATTTTCTTTGGGGCAGAAATTGAAGGGACACTGATGCTTTTCTTAAAGTACTTTCATCGTCATTTTATTAGTTTCTTGACTTAAGTTCCACTTCCCGATTTGAGAAGACATACGTGTTAAGTGCAAATTTTACCAAAGGAAAACACGAACAGTTTCTACGTCGATATGACTTTAAGTGCATGGGTCCTTAGTACACCGCAAGTACAAGAGGATTTTCCCATGGAGCATACTTGTCAACGTTAATTAGTAAATTATTAAATGTTCCTTTTTTAAGACTTTGATTAAGGCATCTTTCTTTGCAGTGAGGATTTAAATGTTTTATTAGACCCTAAATTAGATTCTTCGAACACTTCCACCCATTTGGCGAGTCCATTAAGAAAACTTATAAATACAGTGATAAAAGAAATAGGTCTGATTGATGTATGGAGGGACTTTGGAGAGGCCGATGCGACAATACAGAAGATACAAGACCCAATATCAAAACAGCTATTCCATAAGTCAGAAGATATTTAGAGAGTGTTTGAAAATTATTACAAAAAACTTAATACTCAAGCACAGACTGTAAATTCTGTCGAAATTGATTCTTTTCTCACTCCCTTAAAACTTTCTTCGGTTAGTGATACCTGGAATGCTTAATTAACTTATTTAATTTTTAAATAAAGCAATATCCAGGCTTAAAACAAACAAGTCACTGGGGCCAGATGGTTTTTCATCCGAGTGGTATAAGGTATTTGGACAACAACTTATCCCAATTTTATTACCAGCTTTTAAGCATGTTTTACATGGAAGAGATTTGCCGCCCTCGTGGAGAGAAGCCAATATTTCTGTTATTCCAAAGGAGGGGGAAAACAAATATTGTTTATCAAACGCATTTCGGGAGGAGGGGTCGAAGGCAGTTAAGATCTCCGCCTCCCTAATCTTCCTATTATCTCGTTATCCTATCAGAAGCTCTAAATCTCTCTATAAATACCCATAGTTGCTTCCTCTCTGTACCTTGATCGCAGTATCGCAAGGCCAAACATGTCCGAACTACGTAGTTCTTCTGACTCCAAGTCCGAGTCCACCTATGAGGACGCCATTCCTTCTACAACTCCCGCCGCTTCCCCGATTGCTCCCCCGGCCCGCTCGCCAAGGGAGTCCGCGGCTCCTTCAAGAGGCTGCAAGCCTACCCGCTATCAGCCAGCGCGCACGCCGCACGGCCCAAAATCCCGCTCTCCGCCTCCTCAGAGGCGCCCACAAGCTTCCCCTGCTCCATCCCGCTCATCTACCCGCTCGCCAGCAACCACAACGGATAAATTAACCATGCCGATGCTCAAGCAAGCCCTCGCCAAAGCCGGCATACACTTTTCCCGGAAGGCCACTAAGGCCGAATTGCTAGCATTGCACGCCGCAGCTATCGCAGCACCGCCTCGATCCTCCACCCGCATCGCTCCCTCCGCCAGCCGAGGAAGAGCCCCGGATGCCGCCACGGCCGTGGACCTCACCTCCCCCGCCCCCACTCCTCTGATGGGCCTGCAGGCCGCGCCCCATTCCTCCCCGCCAGTCCTACCCAGCGGCACCTGGCCAGCCGCTCCAGCCGGAGCCTCTCTCAACTTTGGCCAGCAACAATATATGCAGCCTGGGACAATGCATTTCCTCTCGGCCAGCTATCACGCCGGCGCCTCTGCTTTTATCGATCCCTCTGCCCTCTCTTTCCCCGCTGTCCCTTCCACCTCAGCCCAAAGCTTTCGAGCACTCCCCGCTAACCCACTCTCCTTTCCCAACTCCCGCCCCCCGTTCACCCTTCAAACTGCCAGCTCCCTCCCTATGCCGCCAAATGCTCTGTCTCCCACTCTCCGCGCACAAATCCTATCAGGTCCAGAAAAAGGCCTGTCCCATCTCCAGATCCAAACCCTCAGGCGCTGGTCCTCCAACGCATTTAAACGTTATATCCGATCAGATAAAAACACCATTAAAAACGCCCTCCAAGTTCTAGCCTCCCCAGCCCCCCGCCAGCCAGCAAGAGACCCTCCCCTTCCTCAGCCACTTCCCTCAACCAGCACTACATGCTATTTCCCAGCCCAAAATATCCCCCCGTTCTGGCCGCCAGCTTCCTTTTCCTATCCTCTCCCTCCGACCACCAACCTCGCCGTCTTTCCCCCTCCCGATGCCCAAGTTCTTAGCAGCTCCCTTCCCCAGCCCTTCTATCCAGCCTCTGGCTACAGTCCCACCGTTGCAAACCCACCCGCCCCCCGTCAACAAGCTTCCCCACCAGATTCTGACCACACCTCCCGGATCCCCTGTAGCAGCCTCCAGTCCCCCAGCCGCTCCCTGCTCGCTTTATTCCCCCAGCTCACTGCGCTCAGCCCCCAGTTTGCTCGCTTCCCTAATATACCTGCTTCACTCCCACAGCTCGCTGCCTTCAGCCACTAGATGGCGCGCTTAGCTCCCCTATTTTGCTCGCTTCATTCCCACAGCTCGCTGCCCTCAGCCCCAGATCGCTCACTTCGCTCCCCTAGGGTGCTCACTTTATTCCCCCAGCCTGCTGCCTTCAGCCGCCAGATTGCTCGCTTCATTCCCCCAGCTCGCTGCCCTCAGCCCCAGATTGCTCGCTTCGCTCCCCTAGATCGCTCGCTTTATTCCCCCGGAAGAAAATAAAAATAAAAATAAAAAAGGTCCCCTCGCCTTGAACCAACCCTTCCTCCTAGTCCGCAGCCTCATTTCCCTCCTGGCTTTTTTGGGCGCTCACCTGTTTGTCGGCTGCCCAACACGCTGCTTTTGGGGGGCACTCAGGATTGGGAACCGGCTGTCCGCCTCCTCCCTCTTCCGAGCCCTTGGGGCTGTTCGCCCTAGGGCTCGGCAGCCCTCCTAATCCTGAGTCTCCTCCCTTAGCAACACGCCAAACCAGCTTCACTTATTTTATGCCTTCAAGCCTGAACTCGTGAAATATTGTTTATCAAACGCATTTCGGGAGGAGGGGTCGAAGGCAGTTAAGATCTCCGCCTCCCTAATCTTCCTACTATCTCGTTATCCTATCAGAAGCTCTAAATCGCTCTATAAATACCCATAGTTCCTTCCTCTCTGTACCTTGATCGCAGTATCCCTCCTCCTTCCCCCTTCTCCGCCTTCTCCTCCTTTGGGGGGGTACTCAGGATTGGGAACCGGCTGTCCGCCTCCTCCCTCTTCCGAGCCCTTAGGACTGTTCACCCTAGGGCTCGGCAGCCATCCTAATCCTGAGTCTCCTCCCTTAGCAGCACGCCAAACCAGCTCCGCTTATTTTATGCCTTCAAGCCTGAACTCGTGAAACAAGATTGTTCAGCTTATCTCTGTCCTGAACATGGACTACAAGTTGTTTGTCTCAATCCTAGCTAAAAGACTAGAATTGATAATGCCGGAACTAATTAACTCTGACCAGACTGGTTTTATTCGGGGTAGGCAAACACAAGAGAAGGACTCTCCAAATTATCAATCATATTCAAGATTCTAAATTACAAGCTGTTCTCCTAAGCCTTGATGTGGAGAAGGCTTTTGACTCTGTCAATTGGCTTTTTCTTAAGGGCATTCTTACCAAATTAAATTTTCATGAGAAATTTATTAAAGTAATTCAAAATATATACTCATGTCCCACCGCGAGAATTAAAATAAATGGTAATTTATCGAAGAACATTGCACTTGAGAGGGGTTCTAGACAGGGGTGCCCTCTCTCCCCTCTGCTCTTCGCATTGTTTATCAAACCCCTGGGGCAATGGATCAGGCAAAATTCGAAAATAAAAGGTGATGAACATAAAATAGCACTATTTGCTGACGACATATTAGTTTATCTAAAGGAGTCATTGATTGAGTTAATGGAAACATTAAAAAAGGTTTGGCTCTTTTTCAGGATTTTAACCTTTAATAACCTTTAATAACCCCCCAAACGAAATTAAAAAAAGATTACTTCTTAAAATGGGATCTAACATTTATTAAATACTTAGGAATAAATATCCCCAAGGATATGAACAATTTAGAAATGCTTAATTATGGTCCTATTAATAAAAAAATAAAACTTGACATTGCAAGATGGAATCTTTTACCATTTTTCAGCATGAGATCTAGGTTAAATTCAGTCAAGCAAAACATACTTCCAAGATTGCTCTATCTATTTCAGTCTTTGCCTGTTCCCTTGCCCAAAAAACAATTCTCAGAATGTGATAAACTGATCTCCAGATTCAAATGGCAAGGCAAGAAACCAAGGGTAAAATTTCAAACCCTTCAACTGAGTAAAGATAAAGGAGGGGTTGCTCTCCCATGTTTACAAAAATATTTTTAGGCAGCACAGTTAAGAATAATAGTTTGTTGGTGCAACCCAGAATATCAAGCAAGATGGAAGGACATAGAGATTGGTTGGTTTGACAGGATCCCTATTCAAGCTATTTTGTGCATGATCATTTAATTAAAAACAAGAAAGAAAATCAATGGATTAAGGTAACATTTAAAAATTGGTTTGAGATTATTAAGGACTATAATCTAAAGGATCTTCTTATTATCTTCTCAACCCGAGGACTTGGAAAATATATGTAAACAACAATGGGCAACTTCCCGTTCTCCATATTGATGAGAATTTTGCTGGAGAAATATTAGGTTTTTCCTTACCACAAAAAAGAAAAATAATTTTCAAGATAACTCAAATTGTTGGACACATTGTGGTTTACAGGATGCTAACCATTTTCACATATTTTCGAGTATATAACTCCTATTGAACCAAATGTTTTTTTGTTTTAGAATCTTTTTTATGTATAGGTTTTGTCTATACATCGCCTTTCTTTTGTAAATAGTTTTTTGTATAATTGGAGGATTTTTTGATCTGTTTTATGCCATTAAGAGCTTTTTGATAATATATAAGCTATAAATGTTGTAAACATGACAAAAGTCATAAAAAGATGTATTGGATTGTATCTCTTTTCAATAAAAACTTACATTACCCTCAGTTTTTTTTTAAATTTATGAATGGCAGAAGCATTCAAATGTTCTTGTTTTGTGACAGTAGCATTCTTAAAAGATGTTTTATAATATTTACAAAAGTTTACTGTTAAGAAATTCTTTTAAAATTGATGTTAATATGTTTGACACTGTGGTTTTAAATATGTAAAAGCCTATAACTTTATTTTGTTGGAATGTATTTAGTGTTATGGCATACCTGAGTGTGCATGCGCTTTTTTTTGAAGACAATTATTTGTAATTGTTTAGAATTTGTGGGGCAATACACATTTTTGTTTGTTAAATTTTGAAACTGCAGTTTAAAATAAATAAAAACGTTAACTGCCTAATAAGATTCTTTTTGCTGAATGAATTAATTTCTTACAAGCAAGTAAATAAAAGCACATATATATATATATATATATATATATAATTAAATCAACTAGATTTTTTTTGTTGTTGTGAACTTGAAAACTTGTATTTATAATACAAGCCTACTCCTGGCTTAATTTAAACCCTGTCCTGGAAACCGCCCCAAAGTCTGACAATATTTAAAACAATGACTGGGAAAGCACTTTTCTTTTAATCTGGTTTAAATTCCCATTTTAGTCTAGGACTAGGCTTAATCTCTGTACGGGAAACCACCATCAGAGTAATAAAATGTGTTTCCCTAATGTGTCAGCTTACACTGTACGCAGTATACCTCTCGAAAGGGAACTAGCTAGTCAGTCAGTACATATTTTAAACGTACACCTGCAATGACTTTAGATCAACAAGATTTCACTGTCAGTGAGGCTTTGATAGTACCATTATAATCAGTTTATTTTGAAACTCAAAAGGGGCAATATTTTATAAATGTGCGAGATTTGAGATTTATTAGCTGTAAAGAATAATATGCAAAATAATCTATTTGAACTAAAAAGTGTGCTTATAATTATGACAGTGCAGTAAAATAATATGTTATGGATTAACAATTTGCAATATCAAGCAGTATCATGAGTGGTTTGTGCAACTAAAAATAACTGGAAGGAAATGTTTTGATGGCTGTGCCATAATGAATGTCTGGTAAAAGCTAAAGTGCTTACAATATACTCAACTTCAGAGTTTTATTTTTTGTTTTTAATGAAGCAGTATGTATACTATGTACAACAATTTCTAATGCTGCTAGACCTTTCTGAGTCAGTTCACCAATGCATCAAGTGAAGCTCATATAAAGAATCGTTATAACACAAGATCAATAAGGGATAATAAATACAGGCACAGCAGGAAATTGCGCATAGGTCAATCTCTCGGTTAAGGCAGAGAACAAGCACAGTGAAGATAATTGAACCCACAGAACAGTCAATAGACTGAAGTCAAAAGCAGCACAAATGCTACTGACACCATCTGATCTGGGGTGTATCCAGCATCTCTCAGACATCTTCAGATTGCATCCAGTTTTCAGAATTCCTTTGGTTTGTGATTCTTGAGTCACTAGGATTGAGGCAGAGGACGTCGGAAGAGCAAGATGTGTGGTTCTATATAGAGGAGAAGTTATGAACATGTATATGAATAGTGACAACAGTAGAGATGGCATATATTTGGGTGAGTTTTTGACATCCTAGCGAACACACATACCAGGCTGATGGATCATGTAATGTACCCATCCTTGACTCTGCTGAACACCCAGATTCCTCCATTCGGTCTCTGACATCAGATGGGTCTTTGGAACTCTTTTAGCGATGTCCTTAGGAAGCATCACATGCCTAAAAATGAACAGAAAACAAAAATGCTAAACTTTACCCTCATTTTAACGGTCATCATGTTAACAGCTCAGAAAATAGACCTAAATGTCATATTTCTACTTTTTCTGAACTCTAAAAAAAAAACTAAATATAACTAAATGTCAGCTACGTTTCATTTTATTTTGTAATTCAGCAGATGGTTAAGCATCGGGACATCATTGAGTAATATATGCACAACACTGCCTTTTTTTGGGACTTAACAACCTAAAAACATTAACGTCAATTGTAAACTGGACTTTATAGATGACTTAAATATATCCGCTTACCTGTATTCAAATTTGTCGTCGTCATATTTATCAGAATAATAAATCTGCTTGTGAGACATAGCTTGTTGTTTTTCTGAATGAAAAACACATGAATTAACTGGCATTATCATGAACGTCATTCACATCGTTTGTGTATAGAAAACTAATACTCGTCTTAACATAAATAAATGACAATAATGGATATTAGATTTACTTCTCGATATATTTAGAGGGATTTTATACAAACAGGTTTAATATTGTTCCCTCCAATGCTGGCTAGCCACTCTAGCTAATTAACGATAGAGGTTTTATTCTGAATTAATCATTCATGACACTTACTGTTTCTTCTTTCTTGTAAATTTAACAAGTGTGGCAATTATTTTGTCAAATTCTACTTGTGTTTGAATGTGAAAACTATTTCTTCTAACGCAATTAACTAAAACAAGCACCGTTTACGTTTCCGTGAACTTCCCTCTCAGCGCGTTTGGAGCCCATAAGCGTTCGAATCTCTACAAGTGCTTTCTGACTGGATAAGATATGAGGACGTCACTAAGACGTCAGACGTCTGCTACGTTTCACAAATAAAAGTCCCTATGGCTACTTTCACTTTCCTCTATGATTAGAGAGCAGTGATCAGAACTATGGTCGTTTAAAAAATAAATAAATAAAAGGAACTATGGACATTTTAAGTTAAATGTATATATAGTCGCTTTATCTTGCTTTTTCCTTTCCTCTTTATTTTTATGCTTTATTTACGTTTTTCGTTATTATATATATGTATATATATATATATATATAAAAGCATCTTTAACATCTGCAGGATGAAATGGCGAATTTGCAAAAATAAGCCCATTCTGGATAACATGTGGGGGGGGGGGGTTGTTTTTTTCATTTTCATTTTATTGAATCACATTTACTCTTAATTTTGTACTGCTGTAATAACGACAAATTAACAAATAATACTAAATATGAAAAATGCTGAAACTGAATAAAACATTCAGTTGTGAACGTCGTCAGTGAGCTCTAGATGGCACTAAAACCTAGTCTATGAAAATATCAGACGAAATACTTATTTTATTCGCTGAATGCATTTATAAATCTGCGCAGGAGAAGGTTATGATTGCCTATTTGACCGTTTTCGTATATATTGTATTTCACTTTCATACTGGTACCCAACCTCTTGATTAAATTATTGATTTATCGGAGTTGTCTGTAATTTTGTGGATGATGTATAAAATGGCACTAAAATTTCTATTCAAATGTGGGCTATACGTTAATATACATATGGTGCGATAGTAAAATAACCACTAATCTCAAGTGCTTTGGGGGTGTAAAAAATCCGCAATCCTTCTAATCAAGGCCCAAACCAAATCAACCTAAAGACAGTGAAATATGAGATCCTGGAAGGATATAAATAAACAACAACTCTACATCCATTAAATACAATGACAGTGTTCGTGATTTTTGTTTAGTTTAAAATAAAATAATGCAATATCCCCGGAATTATGCATACAAACATAACAATATAACCAAGGAAGACGGAAAATCATTTTACTGTCCATTATTATCATCGTTATCTGCCAAGACCTGGCCGTACTCGATCGATGACGGGAAGTTAAGGCGCTTCATCTGGAGCGAGGATAGTCGGGAATCTCAAAAAACAGGTAAACAAAAAAGCTCCCCGTGCATGAAAATACACAATCCGTAAAATAATACACACCTACATAAAACGCATGATCAAAAAGGCATAATGTGGCATTCACGTGAGGTTATTTATAAACAGGTAAATGTTGCCGTGCACATGCATTGGCCTGTGCTTAAATGACCCTCGCGACGGGGCAGCACGGACCCCGCCGTCATGACAGGACAAACCCAAAAATACACCTCACATATCTGTTTATCAACCCACCAGCTGTTTAGTTATCAGTCCAGCAACACTGAAGCCACATCTAAAGGACAACATGTGACAGAAGTCCTTTAATCGTACGATTAGCGATTCAGTTTCGGTCCCCATTTGTAGTTAGCCAGGTCAGCTGCAGGTTTTAGCCGTTCTCAGACAATTGTATGTCATAAATATGTAAAATTAATCTCTGCAACGTGCTCAGTTGTAACTGCATCAATATATTTCTTTATTTGTAAATTATGTAATCGTGCAATGTTTTTTTTTCATGTGAAAGGGCTTGTTTGGATTCTCGTGTTGATATCATAGCAGCTTTAGCGTGCTAAACAGGCTCTGTTACCTTTAAGTGATCCATTGTTTGGTAAAATTTGGATGCATAATCATAATTTTGCATTGTATATGTTTTAAGTGATTTTTGTTCATTTAGCATACATAAAAATGCATTGCAGTTTAGTCACCAATGCTTAGTTTGTACAGAGGCATTACGTGGCTGTTAGCCAAAGCTAACAAAAGCCGTTCGGTGTCATTTGGTGTTGCGCTATGCATTTGTGTATATGTTTCGTTGTTGCAGAAGTAAAAGAAAAGAGCAAAAATAGCATGATACATGCGGCTAAAATCATTAAGTATGCTAAATTTCACCTCATAGAAACCTCAACACGAAGCGTTTCTGGTATGGTTAAATACTGATAGCTTGAGTACTTGTATTGAAAATTAAACCGGTAAAAAACATAACTCATATTACCCTTTGTATTAAAGATGAGTGAAACAGTGAATCACACCATATTACAGTATTAAATATTAGCTGTTAATAAATAAGCTGAGCCCTACTATATGTCCTGTCTCTATTTAATTTTTAAATCGAATGTAATGTCAACACAGGACTTAAAGGGACAGTTTACCCAAAGCAGCTAGATAGTTTACATCATTTAATCACTGTCATTGTTTTCCATACCTATTTCTACAAAATACAAGATATTTTGAAGAATGTTGACAACCAAACTTTATTGGTGACTATTGACTTCCATTTTATAGAGAAAAAAAAAAACACTTTTCTCAAAATACCTTCTTTAGTCAGGTTTGCAACAGCATGGATGCAAGTAAATTATTTTGGGTCTTATGCAATTGTTTACCACATTTTTCTTACATGTTATTTATATGTGTTCTAGGATTGAGTCCACTGACCCGGCATGGGGGACATGAAAACCCCCGATTTTGATGACCTGTTGGCAGCTTTTGACATTCCTGACATTGATGCCAAAGAGGCTATCCAGTCTGCCCCGGATGAGGTGGAGGGGCATCAAGGAGCAGGCGGAGGATCACTCATAAAGGCTGGTGATGCTTCAGTAGGTGGAAGTTCAGCCTTAAGATCACCCAGCCCATCCACAGATTCTCAGAACGACCCATCTATTGTGAGTGTGATTGTGAAGAACCGTGTTCGCCCTGAGCCATTTGATGGTGGCGACAGCTCGGTACCAGACCCATTAAACCATAATGGATTTGTGTCATCCGGCGGGTTAGTGCACATGTCTCAGTCCCGGGGCCAGCCAAATGGGGAGCAGTGGCCCATATGCAGCTCAAAGGCAATTCCAGAGACTGCAGGAGCACTTGGATCATCCAGCACCTCCAAACAGGGCAGCAACATCTTCAATAAGCTGAAGCCCTTAATGGCACAAGGTGCTGGAGACTCTGTCGGAAGGGCCCGGAAAATGCAGCTTCTGCAACAGCAACATATGCAGCAGGAAATGAACTTAGAAGGTACAGACAAAGCAAAAGCCCCTGCGATTCCTAGTGGGACGAGTGGAGCAGCATCTCCTTTCTTTCCCCCACCTAAACCACTTCTTTCCACTCCCTCCACAACTTCATCTTCCTCACCATCATCGTCCTCTCCATCAGTTGGTTCCCGTGTTTCTGGGGCCGTGGCATCGTCTCCACTGGCTACTTCTCTAACGGAGCCATTTAACGGATCGCCACGTCTTAGTTCGTCGGCTTTCAGACGTGTAGATTCAGATGAGGAGGATTCGGATCCGGATTCCGGAGGATCTCTGGTCATTCATGAGAGTCCAGACTCTCCCACTCCACCAAAACTATCACGTCGGCTGAGGTCACCTCCAGAAAATTCACAGTCTCCTTCTCTTCCACCTTCAACGTCCATATCGCCCAGCGCATACCCCAAACCAGGTGACATTCCCTTGGCGTCACCTGCTTCACCCCGAGCTCAACAGAACTGGCTTTCCGCACCAGTCCAGTCAGGAACCGGAAAGAGTTTACCCCAAGAAGAGCGAAACCCAGAGCATGTGATAGAAGAACGAGACTCGCCGGAGAGCCCTGAGCCAGAGATGCCCAAGTCCTCCATGCCGACATCTGCAGTTACCAAAAGATCATGCAGCCCAGCAGCTGCCTCTTCGTCACCTTCTGCATCCTTGCAAGAACCTAAAGAGGAAGAAGAGGAGATGGAGGTAGACAAAGGTTCAGCGGAGAATGGACAAGATGTGGCTACTACAGATGGTAAGGACGGCGGGAAAAGGGATGGAGAGAAAATGGAGGTAGATGCAGCACAATCCCTTCCAGCAGACGCCGGATCACCGAGCAGTGGTGGCAAAGCTGTTCCTGGTGGAAATGCTCCATCCAGACCTCTTAAGGTCCGTATTAAGACCATTAAGACGTCTACAGGAGGTATCACACGCACTGTCACCCGAGTAGCAGGTAAGGGAGGCACTGCCAATGCAGATAAAGATGCAAGTAAAGCCCAAACAGGAAGTCGAGTTGGTCCTGCGAAAGGCGGCAAAAAAAATGACAGTCAAGTGGTAAAATGCTCAACCTTACCAGTATCCACTCTAGAAGCCAGCAGTGCCATGATAGCCGCAGCCAGCAAGGTCCAAAACAAAATGGCCATGCAAGCCGATAAAACAAAAGTCTCTGCCACAGCAGTGAGCATCACGAAAGCCACCACTTTACCAGTCGCGCCAGCCGTCGGCGGGATAAGCGTGCGGCCTACGGTCGGTAAAACCGCCAATGGAGGCACCGTACCGTGTAAACCAGCATCTATCGTCAACAGCACCGGTGCTGTTATTTCCCGTAGCCAGTCTAGTCTAGTTGAGGCTTTCAATAAAATCCTGAACAGCAAGAACCTGCTGCCCAGCTACCGTCCAGATCTCTCGACCCCACCGCCCCCTGAATGGGGTCTTCCTATGCCTGCTACTGGCTATCGCTGCTTGGAGTGCGGAGATGCTTTTGCTTTGGAGCGCAGCCTGGCGAGACACTACGACCGGCGCTCTTTGAGAATAGAAGTGACGTGCAATCACTGCGCGAAGCGGCTGGCTTTCTTCAACAAATGCAGCCTGTTGTTACATGCTCGGGAGCACAAGGAACGAGGCCTGGTCATGCAGTGCTCACATTTGGTTATGAGACCAGTTACAGTGGAGCAGATGATCGGCCAGCAAGACACTACTCCCATTGGTAAGTTTTGCAACACGCTGTTTTTGTCCCAGTTTGAATATGATTGTTTCAGATTAATGTTTATGAATAAGTTCAGAGGTTTTCAGCCAGCTGTTATTTGCACCCAGATATCCCAGTTTATGTATTTAAAAAATCAGTGCTACTTGACAAAATAGAGAAGAACTGTGGTGAACTGTTGCCAAAATACCCATAATGCAACTTTGATTTTGGCATCACACCACTGTCGAATGCAGGAGTTCAATCTGTAGTTTCTGGAGCTGGCAAAAAGAGAGCTCCACAGTCCTTGTCTGTTTTCTCTAGTCATGTAGCACCGATTACAATTTCTTCTTCATCTTTCTTCATTGACAGACTAGTTTTATTAAAAGCCCAACATGTCAGAAGTGAAATAATCATGTTCTCATTTCTTTAGGTATGCTTTCTCCATCGCTCTCCTCTCCACCTCTGTCATCCTCAGCCACCCCGACAGGGGCGACTTCTGTACCGTCCACTTCCAGTCCACTGAAGGACTCCCCTTCTCCAGGCGCAGCTTCAACCCAGCCCAGCCCTGCTCGACGTGGACCCCAGAGTCCCCAGGCCCTGATGCCACTGCCCTGCAAGAAGGGTGAAGCCCTGCAATACCACAACTTCAAGTGTCCTGAATGTCAAGCCCAGTTTTCAACCAAGGCTGAATTAGTGACCCATTTCCAGCAAATCAGAGCTACTCCTAATTCGGTAAATTGCAACGTTTTGGAATGAAAAATACAATTATATACTATAATATATTGCAACTTTATAAATTGTTGCATGAGACAATCACATTTTTGCATTGAATGATGTGTTTATTGAAATTACATTGTGTTTTTATGAACAATTACACATTCATTCTGCTAATTTTTCTGCTGTCTTTTTAAATGATGCATCCCAGCATCTGTAAGTTTATGTATAAAATAAAAAAAACTTTATTTACTAACTCTTATGTTGTCCCTGCTGTCTTTCTGTTTCAGACGTGTATGCTTTGCTCTCCCCCTATGATGCTGCCAAACTGGTGCAGTGTTTCAGCCCATCAGCGGATCCATAAGCACCGCGCACCCCACGTGTGTCCAGAGTGTGGAGGCACTGCTCGCCAGGCCACATTTCAGACCCATCTGGAAGAGTCTTGCCTGCACTTTGCCCGGCGCATCGGCTACAGGTTAATGGCCTTCAAATTCCTTTTAGTGTTTTGTGGTATCGCAGACAGTTCCCTTGCTTTGCAGCTTTTTTTTTTAATCAAAGAAACAGCCTACTTGCACCTGTTCATATCTGCTTTCTTTATTCCAGGTGCTCCAGTTGTCAGGTTGTGTTTGGAGGGTTGAACTCCATCAAGTCCCATATTCAAACCGCTCACTGCGAGGTGTTTCATAAGTGCCCCAATTGTCCGATGGCCTTCAAATCTGCCCAGAGTGCCCAGGGCCACATCAATTCCCAGCATCCTGCCCTCACAGCTGCCCAGGCTAAGTAGGTTGACCCTTCATCCAAAGGTTTTAGTGATTAGTGCTTTATATTTTGTTAAAAAAAAATACATTCTTTAAGTCAAAAAATTCTTACATTATTTCTACAGGATGATCTACAAGTGTGTCATGTGTGACACAGTGTTCACCCAGAAACCTTTGCTCTACATGCATTTTGACACTCACCTGGCCAAACAGAAGGTGCATGTGTTCAAATGTCCAGACTGCACTAAACTTTATGCCCAGAAAGGGTCCATGATGGAACACATCAAGGTAAATACCTTAATATCAATACCAACTAATATATAATATAATATATAATAATATAAACAGCAAAAAAATATTCATAATAATACTTTTTTATTATTGTTATTAAATATAGTGCACATTATTGAGGACTGAGGATATTAACTGTTTATGATTTAAATTAATTACTTGTTATTTTGCCTTTTGTGTTACCCATTCTTTCCACTCCCTCTAAAGAATGTGGTGTCAGCAAAGGCATACAGTAAACTCTTGGTTTGGCTTTTACAAAGTGATTTCTGTGTATCACCCTGTGTAAAGTTTATACCAAGTACAACAGCCACTTCAGTGTGAACTGTCACATTTTCCTGTCAGTCATGCTCATGCTTTTAACAAGAGCTGTCTTGTGATATTTCCCATTAGACTGCTCATAGAGGCCTGTCCGTCAAAGACGAGGCTCCACCCACCACCTCATCTCCAGTCTCAGCTCCTTCCAGCAATTCCACCTCTAAACCTAAACCCACAGAAAACAATTCAGATGAGTTGAGCCAGGGACATGGGGGGGAGGAGGAGGAGGAGGGGGAAGAGGAGGAGGGAGAGCATGAAGGGGAAGAGAGAGAAGAGGGAGAAGAGGAGGAGAATGAGGAGGAAGATCAAGTGAGCTCGCCAGAAAGCGGCAGTATGGAGTGGAGGTGCAAAGAGTGCAAGAAACGCTTCGCTGAGAGAGAGGAGTACATCGACCACATGAAGAACGAACATGGCACGGTAGGTACTCTTAAAAACATACACGTGTGTGTATAAGTTGTTGTATATGAAATTGTTATTAGATTTTATTCCATTTCAATTTACAAAGAAAATACATTTGTTTTGTATGATTTCAATATGACTTAAGCCATTAGAGTTTGATCAAAAATACAAATAAAACTATAATATCATGAAATATTATTTCAATGTAAAAGATCTTTTGTGAAAATGTAATATGTAATACATTTAAAAAAAAAATTTTTTTCATTGTTTTGAAAATATTTTTTCATTGTTAAAAATATAGCATTATTTTAAATAAATATCTTTTGTAATGTCACTTTTAATCAATTTAATATGTCCCTATTCAATAGAAGTTTATATGTATAGAGAGAGAGTTCATTTGCAAAAGCAGATAACTACAATTCTCAAAAATCATGTTTTTTTTCATCGTGCATTCCAATTAATCTCAGTTAAATTAAAGTTGGGTTATTTTGATTAGGTTACAAAATAACAGAAAAATATAGCTGTCACAATAAAGCAGTAAAAATATGATAATATAATATGATTTTTGAAAATGTAAAAACTAAAAAAAACTGAGTTATCTGTTTTTACAAATTAACTCTTCATACACACATATATATACACAAAATAATATGCACACACATACGTGTGTATAATATTTAAATTTATTTAAGAAATTATATAGTTCCAAAAGGCCCTCAATATGCCATGAGTGACAGTATTTTTATTATTATTATTGTATATATTCAATTTGTAATAAATTATTAAATTTTCTTTACATTTGAGAAATGCCTGTCTTTTTTTGTTTCTTCCTCTAGTTAATGAAGAAGTTCCCCTGCAGACTGTGTGAACGCTCATTCAGTTCAGCCAACAGCCTTCGTCGACATGTCCGGATAATACATGAGGGCGTCAAGAGAGTCTTCCGCTGCCCGTGAGTCAAACATTTAACCACAAATTTATTAGAATCTTTTTTTTTTTTCTTCTTTTTTTTCCCTAAAAATTATTCTTTTATTTGTTCAGTTTGCCCTTCTAATTCTGCGTATATTGTCCATATATACTGCTCTCCTCAGGCACTGCTCAGAGGGCAAGCGTACATTCAGTAGCCGTCTGATTTTGGAGAAGCACATTCGGGTCAGACATGGCATCAGAGCTCGACCAGCAACAGAAAGACCGGTCAGTTTGGACACTGCACCACTGTAGATTTCAAAGAGATATTTGTCATCCATATATTAATTAATTTTCCTCTCCCAGAATGCTCCAAACACCAGAAAGCGCTCACTTCCGGGCGACGGAGCAGGCAGCTCGTCTGAGCTCGACAACGAAGGCGGAGCTCCACCAATAGGTGGCGGCGCAGATACAGATGACGTCGCAGGAGAAGACTCCTCAGGTCCCGCCAAAAGAACTCGAGCGTCTGAAAACCGGCCGCCCGAGCAGGAGGAAGACGACGGCATGTTCCGCTGCACACCCTGCGGCTTCACCACACAGGATTGGGAAGAGTTCCAGCGCCACATTCCCATCCATTGTGATGCAGAGAACGCGCCTCAGCAGTGCCTGCAGTGTGGTGCCTGCTTCGCCTCGGCCGGCTCGCTCAGCCGACACAAATTCATCACGCACCGTTTACGCCAAGGTCAGCATGACAATCGGGGTGGAAATGCATCACCTGGCGCTTCGCCACAAGACGGCTCGCCATCCTCACCTAAAGCGGGCGAGGAGGGGGAGGGAGGGGTCAGCTGCAGGGTGTGCGGTCGGCGCTTCGACAAGGCCTCGGACCTTAACACACACTTCCGCACGCATGGCATGGCCTTCATCACGGCACACAGGACCGACAAGCCCTTGTAGAACGAGCGACATGGGACAAGATGAGGAAAAGCCATTGCAAAATGGGTCAAAGCTTTGGACCATCCAAGACGAGTTTAAGATTAATACTTACAATTTGGAAAATGACACCTGTCGTTATGATTGTAACGTGATCTGTCTTCCGAAACACAAAGATATTAAAGTTACTTCCCCTTTTCCTCCCTGTTTGTAACATCCCCAGCTTTTAAATGAATTTACACAAGGTCAAATTGTATCTGCTCGAAAACTACTTTACGTCGAGCAGCTGGACGTCTGCATAAAAAGCATTAAAGCAAAAAGGGTGCTAGTGAAGGTTTTTTTTTTTTTAAATAAAGGAAAACACTGACTTTTAAATGTAACAATATTGTACAGACATTGTAGTACTGATATTTATTTATATTGAAGCATTCATCAGTCTTTTGATAATTGTCGAACTTTAAGTGAGGTGAAAAGGTTTCATTTCTGCAAGGAGATATACAGCAGACGTATATGAGGTCAAAGATGGATTGTAAAGTTTAAATAGTCAAAAAAAAGTGGTCAATATAAGTAAACATGGATACATTTCAGTCACATATACACTTGAGCACATTTTATGTGTATAAATGCAGTACATCAGTTTGATATGGTTGTTGAATTTGGAAATGTGAATAAGTTCAGTCTTTGTATTTCTTTTCTTCCTTAGCTGAAAGTCAATATTGAAATACTACTAGTAAAAGTTTGCGTTCGGAGCCTGGTGTAATTTTTACGACTTCGTCTGAATCGGCATTGAGTTTGAAGGATTGCTTGTGTGTTTTATGATGAATTATGTACAAATATGAATGTTGTTTGTGTTTTTTTTTCTTTGATAAGAGTCTTTTCTATCAAAAAGTTCTGTGCTTGTCAAAAACCGCATTTCTTATAAATAATATTGTGATCGTGTGAATCATCTGTGTGAGTGTGACTTCTATCCCTCCAGTAATATATGTATATGCCCCATACATAGACAGTCTATAGACAGCCATCTTATTCTGTGATGACCTGCCTGTTTCACTGCCGTACATCTGTGTCAGTTCTCTTGCCCATCTTTCTAAATAAAACAGTAAATTGGTACGGTACAGATCACGGTGTCCTTGATGATTCATGTCCCAGTGCATGCAGGGAGCTCCAGCACTAGTAAAATGCAAAGTTTAATATCTTTATCAGTATCATTGAATCCAATGCAATTCTGAAAGTCATGGCAGTGAAAATTCTTAGTCTTAAGTAATGAACACCAATAAGATCACAGTTTTTCAGCGAGTTTTTTTGAAATGTTCAAAAATCATGTTTTTTATGATGCTATCATGGTTTTCTTGTGTTAGCTGTTTTTAGTAGTTATTTTTAATCTAATAACCCAACTAGAGTTTAATTGAGATTAATACACAATTTTTAAAAAAAATTGATTTTTGAAAACTCTTAAAAAAAGGAGTTAACTGCAAATTAATTCTTCAATTGTTCTTTGTTCAAGTTAGTTCACAAAACTTGTAGAAATTATTCATCATAACGTAAACAAATAAAACCAAATAATAGGAAGTCCCATCGCATTAGAGAATTCAGTATATGACTTTTGCTTACAAAATATAAAGTAATATATTCCTTTTTATATTTCTTTAGCAGTAATTCAACAATAGGCAAGATAGTATATCATGAAGATACTGTGCTATATTATTTTAAACAAATATATTTTAAGACATCTCTTAGCCTAATAAAAAAAATCACAAGATGTAAAAGACCACCATAACATCACTCCAGTTCATATACAACAAAGACAACTTTTTCATATTATTTATATTAATATCATACACAATAATCCTTAAATTAAATGTATTTAGCATATAAATAACAATTCAAATTTTGCAAGTTCTTATTTCAGCTGATGTCTGCTGAGGTTATGGAAAAGATGCTGTTTTCTTTAATGGTGTCAGATTTTGACTGCACACCATCCAGCTCCACAGTTTGCTGGAGCCTAGCTGTCAGGTCTTCAGCATCCTCTGGCTCTGGCTCTGGATGATGAACTCCAATCAGCAGCTCATAGAGCAATGCACCCAGGAGAGCCCCCACACACGTTACAAACACTGGTACCCACCACCAGCCATGACCAGCCCTGACACACAAAAGCCCTCATGTTAGTGTCCGAATTTATTTTTACACATGCACAATTGTATTGTCCTGTTGTTCTTTACATTGACAAAGCTAAACATTTATTTTCATGTCTACACTGGGGGAAAAAATGGTGTAAAAACAAATTTCACTCTTAAATTACAAGAAATTTCACAAACAATAAGAAGAAATTTTAAAACATGAAATGTGTAATTCATTGTAAAGTAGAAAAAAACAAGTAGAATTTTCTTGTAAAACATATTCCAATAATCCGTTTTGTTTACAATTTCATTTAAAAAAAAAGTTTAAAAACATGAAGCAGAACAAATTTCAACATAATAATAATAATAAGATGATATGATAATTAAATACTCGATTCTGATTGGTCAGTCGCCACATTCCAAGGTTTGGTAAAACTAATAACAGACTCATCCTGGTACTATGAATCATCTTGACCATTAGTAACAAAGAGTATACTCTTTGTTAGTAATTATATCACTCCGTTGTTGCTGACAGTTTGGCGCTATCTTGTGGCTTACACGCTTAACCACGAGTTAAAATGGAGGACTTCAACATGTATGGAAGAAAGTTTTCAACAGTGCGCAGAAGATGACTCGACTGACTTCTTGGTTAAAACAACTTGTAAAAACTCTGAACAAACATTAACAAGACACAAATTTTTGTGTCTAATTATTTACTTTTGTGGCAAGAAGCCGTGTAATAAGTGGGATAATGTACATCCAGCAGGTTGTCATCACAGAATTGTGATCATAACCTTCGGTCTTATACAACAGCCAATAAGCCTGTCAGGTTTTATTTTGCCATAACAACCTGCTGGATGTACATTATCCCTACATATATAAGCAAAAATAGGAAAATATTTCAGTGCAAAATAAAGGCTTTGACCTAGTGTGTATGTTAGACTGACCTGAACACTTCATCTCCCCAGCCTGCAATGTAAGAGAAGAGTCTCGGGCCGAAGTCTCGAGCCGGGTTGATGGCATATCCGCTGTTAGATCCCATAGAGATGCCGATCACCAGGACAGCTGCTCCTACCAGGACAGGCTCCAGACCAGCAGGAGCTGGTGTGTTACGAGGATCTCCCAGTGCTAGAACACACACTAGCAGAGCAGCTGTGCCAATTATCTGCAGGACAAGCTCAAGTTAATGCGGTCTGTCTACAGTTCACTTCAGATCAAACTAACAAACACATCTTTTTTAAAAATCTGTTCTTTTTGAAGCCTTGTTAATTTTACATAACTTTGCCAGAGTCTTTTGCATAAAAGTATCAGAATAAATAATTAGCTTTGTGTCATGAGAAGTCTTAGCATTTGCATGTATAATGCTGACCTGGTCCACCACTCCTCCCCATACACTCAGGTAGTCTGCTGGATAAGTTGAGAAGATACCAGCGGTGGCAGTGGCACCACTAACTGTCAGATGGCCGCCAGTGAAATCCATTATGGCATCTGTGAACAAACATTTGGATGTACTTATATTTACATTACCAGTCAAAAGACTAATAATGTTAATTCATAACATAATGTAAAATATAATATATTGGAAAATATAATTTATCCCTGTGATGGCAGAGCTGAATATTTAGCAGCTGTAAAATGTGGTAACACCTTAAAGAGCTATTATTAGCTGGCTATAAAAACTAGTTTTGTTGATATAAATTAATGTATTTAGGTTAAAATTATTGTAATAATAACAGATTTTAGTAATCATATGGGTGATTCTCTAATTACAGATACATTTGGTGTTCAACACTTCTGTTACCGTCAAACTAGGTTACCATAGAGTAACAATACTGACAATAGTGTAACAGAATTGACAGTTTTATTTCATTTTTCCCCAAAACTCCACTTGCTGGCATAAATGCTAAGAACACATGACACTAATGAAAACATGATTAAAAGAGCTTTAAATAACCCGATGTGAGATCAGTAATAGGTTCTGTTTTCCTTTTGATATTCTGGTAACAGAGTTGACTTTCTACAAAATAAAAAAAAGTTTTTAGATTAAAATATTTTCTCAGAGAGAGCACAGATACTTTTCAGTGCTTCAGATCTTATCAGTGAGTGAGAGTGACATAATTTCCTGTAACATAGATGATTCTGAGAGATAATTCAAACAATTTAAAGGCAATATATGGTATGGTAACAGAGTTGAGGCAAGATTTATGGACACACATTTTTCTAAGAATAAAATTAATTTAAAATAATTTAATGTTGTAGAATTAAGTAAGTAACTATTTAGGTCTTTTATAAATAAAATGTTGGCAAAAGAAAAGTACTATAAATTATTTTGATTGCACATTTATACATGATGGAAAAAATAGACTGACTAATTCGGACAAGAAGACATCATGATTTTCAGCTATTTAAGACACTTTTTAAATAAATGATTATATTGTTATGGACTGTAACGTTTTTTTAAAAATAACAATTAGTAAAGAATAATAATAAACTAATTAAAATAATAAAAAATATAACCATTGGGGGGAAAAAGCAGAATTTCTGTTGTTGTTTTTTTTTGCGGGGACACCACATGTACCCGCAATTATAGAATCAGTTATATACCAGTTTTTAGGCTAGTCTTCATTTCACTAGATATGAAGTGATGTCCGAAGAAATGATGAGGAATAATTTACATTTTCAATATTACAGTTTTTACTGTATTTTTTGTACAGTACAGCCTTTGTGAGCATATAGGACTTCTTTTAAAAACAGTAAAAATCTTAACTATTCTAGACTATTTCCACACACTATTTTTTTGTTTAATACTGTCAAGCTGCTTGGACAAAATCTGCATTGTAAAAAGCGCTATACAAACAACAGGGACTTGACTTTTGATTGGTAGTGTAGATAAAATAGACAAGAGGTAGAATGAGAGTCACTCACCATAGTACTGAAGAGAAACAGTAGCTGCAGCCAAAAATGCACCAAAGAGCTGCGAGCACACATAGAAAGGAAGACTAGTCCAGGAAAACCTGCCCAGGACACACAGGGTGAGGGAAACAGCTGGATTCAGATGAGCTCCTTAAACAGATGAGAAATTTATTCATTTACATCTTTATACAGTCACTTGTGTCCTAATACATAGAGCTGCTTCAGAGATTTCATACCTGATACCCCTTTGGCCACATAAATCCCAAATGTGGTGCCCAATGCAAACCCGAGATTGATTGACAGGTATTCACCCTTAGTGTTTTGAGAGGTTGTCACCTGGGCAACTGATCCACACCCAAAAAGCTGAGGAGAGAGTGGCATCAAGGAAAATAATAAGAAATTATCAAGTGTTAATGTTTTACACAGACACAATGTCTATAATGAAAAGGTTTATGGCACAAAAATATTGCTTTGCATTTTGGTAACTGAAGTTTCTATTTAGTGCCAAAAGCAAGTTCTTTGCACATTTGCTACAGACACTATTTAATAGACAGAAGGTGTTATATTTGACTCAATAAAGATAATGGGATATACTAAGGATAAAAAATTGTTACACGTTTTTATAAGTGCTTTACCATTTGAATCCAAACATGTATAGCCTACATAACAAATATGACAGTAATCTCATAAAATTGGTGAAAAATATACAAATTTTGCAAAGATACAAGTTAACAGAACATATGTACATATCACAAATACAAAAGCTGACTTACTATCAAAATATAGACTCCGAAAAATTCCGCCAGGCATTCTCTGAACAATCTGCTCTTGATTCGGCATCTCCTCAGCAGACGATCCATCATTTCTGCCTCTGTACTTTCTGTCTTTCTGTTCGTTTACCATTAAAATAAATCTAGGCCAGGACTTCAGTACACCAGATGTTTCTCAGGGCTCCATACAGAAGGTCTGTAATGAAAAGAGCCAGTCCGAATACATGGTCTTATCCAAAAAACAAAACATATTTAGCTAATTATCAACACTGCATAAGTAAATCTGTTGTGGTTGAAGTCTGTGCATGGGCAAGGAATGACAATTACATGTAGTACATTGCCCTTTTGTGTAATAAAACGATGAGTAGTTTATTGTTAACTTTATCAGTGATGCACGTCACATCTTCTACTATTCCTTTTAAAACAAAAGCTTAATGATCTAATTCATACAAAATACCTTAATTTTTTAAAAGAGTGTGTGTTGTCAAAGTAAAATTAAATATATAGAATATGCCTTCTTTAGCTGAACCATTTATCCATAACCAATGACTAATTATGAAAGAAAATGTTTATGTTTATGTTGTGTGCAAAATAACATTCATAAGCACATACATAAATTTATATCTCTCATGCATATCTTAATGTGAGCCCCATTTTCTCAGCGTTTTTCTTAATGAACTAGTTTAAGTAATTAAGCAATTCTACTAGTTGACATCTGATGTGTAAATGTTTGACACTGAGGTCCATGAGTTAATGTGTCCATGCGGCTTGTTTTCAATGTTCTTATCATAGTTATACAAGTCTCACCAATGGACTAAAAATATAATTACGGCCTAAAACAATCATTTCTACACCATTGGTTATTCATGTTGGGATCAAAATCAGCGTTTGAGGTCATCACATATCTGTAGAACTTGTGTCTTAGCTTCTATCTACTTAGGAGATAATCATTTATATAACGGAGTATAAAGTCAATCTCCATAAAGTCGATGTCACTGATGTCTCATAGATGCCACTAGATAAAGATCAAAAGATAACTCTCACCAGTTCATATGATAAGCACTATAACCAGCAGTGTGCCAGGTTTGGTGCCTATGACTTTGACCTTGATGTTCCTGTACATGTCATTTTTTTAGTGGGGAAACACAAAATTGGTGAATACAAAATTTTTATCTGTTTTCACTATTTATTCACTTTAAATAACTTAAAAATGTAACTACTGTTTGCTAAACTAAGCTTACATTGTTGGCATTGCACTAAATGTTTCAGTCTGTCAGTCAACAAGAGCAGACAGTCTTGATCTAGATGTGGCAGAACTGGGTCAACCTGTTGTCTGACAGATTCAAAATGACATTTTTTGTTGCTAAACATACGCTATGAGATCACATTCTGGAAATATTGCCGTTTGAGAAGAACTAAAGAAAGTGGAGCGTTAAACACAAATTAAAACGTCAGAAATAGAACAAAATGAATTTACATGAATTTAGTGTTTTATTAAATTTTCGACTTGCCAGGAGGATAAACAGCCCAGGATATTCATGGGGAAAATTTTTCAGTGTCACTTTCACGGCCACCCAAACATAATTTTAACAATAATTTAAAAAGTTTCATTTCATCACAACTCAATTCCTTGTCATTCTTTGAATAGGTTGACTAGTTAATGCTTGGCTTTGTTCAGTTTACATTTTACAAGAAAAACATAGCATTTTTAGGATTTTGATATCATAAAAATTTAGAACGGAACTATGTTTATCACTTTTTTAAAAACTGACCTTTTCTGAAAACAAAGCATTCCTTAAAACATCAAATGAAAACAAAAGAAAAACAAGGCATGTCTTACTGGTTTCTTTATGTTACACAGTGAAACACCACTGAAAAATACAATTTACAAATATATTAAACTCTGTCTTATCATCTGCAATTTCCCAGCAAACTAAAATGGTGTCTGTCAGTCCTTTAAAGAACACTTTAACAACTAACCCATGATTCAATGTTAATACAATTCTTAAAATATTCTCAAAAATGTATTGAAAAGGAAAACAGTAGGCAACATTACTACGGTTGATGCAGCAAATAATGGTTCTTCAATCAAATAATTAAGAATGGATTTCCACATTCACACTGACCAATTCAATCAGAATGAACAATGTAAAATCAACTAATGATTATCATAGCTTGCAGTTGGTGGGTTTACTGAGGTAAGGCTTCACAGCTTCTTCAGCCTCTAAAGAACTTAGAAAACACTGAGAAATCATCCTGCATGTCAATAGAAGGGTTCAATCCACCTGAAATATGCAGAAAAAAGACATTTCTGAATGATTATTCAGGAAAAACCTCTGGAATATTCCAAATTACTATATAAATGTCTATTTTAAATATTCTCTTCGTCTTTGACCTTTAAGAGCATCCATTACATGGGACAGGACATTTAAAAAGTTGTCTAGAAACCACTAACCTGGCATGAGTGGACCAGACTGATCTTGCAGCCCGCCTCGGACACCTGGACCGGAGATGGTCACTGTAGTCTCTTCATTTCCTTCACCATCTCTGACTGTTCGCCTTTCTTCTACTGTCTACACATACATACATACAATCTGTATTATTGTAATTAAAAACAGGTGTTTCACAGGCTTGTTAGACAACATCTGAACAAGATGTGTGGTATATTTTGAGCATTGCTCTACAATATTTTTGATCAGAATAACTTTTGAGTAAAAAATTACGCGGGATCACTCACTCCATCTGGTCTGACCACCTTGGTGACGCTGACAGACTTAAAAGTTGACCTTATCTTTGGCTGTGAAGGTGCTGGAGTCAAGATCTGATCCAGACCACCTGAAGACACCTGTGAGTCCAGATCTGAAGGTGGAAGCAGAAGACAAAAGATCTAGATAATTATACACTGTATCAACTGGATATCAGAGAGAAATCCATATAGTCATATACAAACCTCCATCCTCTTTTTTCTCTCCCTCTTTTGGTTTTAATAGGCCATCTTTCCAAAGATCATGAAACTAAAAATAAAATGAAGACAATCAGGTGACAACCCATAAAAACAACTCTCAAAGCACCGAATCGGCAGAAGAGGTAACCTTTGAGAAGGGTCTCCACTGAGGAAAGTGGCTGCTGGGATCCTGTGGAGAAGAGGAATCTCTGTCCTTTGGTGCCTCAGAGGGGGGAGGGAGGGGTGATCTGTCAGGAGACTTTAACATGAAGTCTCTAATCGGGTTACTGCTTCCTGCCTGACCCCTGGCTTTTTCTGCACCCTCCTGAGGAGGCGGAGCTTCTATTGATGGGGGACCTGTTGGACAGGAGAAGAGGAGTTAGCATCATACATAAAATGAACCTGACCAGCTTACAAAATCTGCAATAATTAAGAATCCTGGAAGTTGAAGAAATAAAGAGCTAACAAATGCACCTGTGTGTCCATGACGCTCATCAAAATGGCCTAAACTGCCAAAGATCTCCTCCATGTCCCTGAAGATCTGGCCAAACAGCTGAGGTTCCTCGAAGCGCATCCCGCCGGGCCCAAAACTGAAACCAAATCTGAAGGCATCATCAAACGGGTCCCGATGGGGCCTATTAAAGTCATCATGGTGAAATCCACTGTCATTCTCCTCATCGTCATCATCATCCTCATGAATCATCCCATCAAAGAAGGGGTCCCTGACCAAAACACATTCAAATTAGCAGACTGCTCAGAAGTCAACACTGAACACTATAGTACAGGGCTTCTCAATCCTGGTGCTGGAAGTCCACTGTCCTGCAAATTTTAGCTCTAACCCTAATCAAACGCACCCGAACCAGCTAATTAAGCTGTTTGGGATTACTAGTATTATGCAGGCAGTTGAGTTTAATCAAGCTTGGAGCAAAATTCTGCCGGACAGTGGACCTCCAGGACCAGGATTGAGAAGCCCTGCTATAGTAAATCAATCAGGAACAACGATCCACATTTGTATTTAAAACTTATACTAATTAAACATTCACTTAGACTGAAAAAAAAACAAACAAGATTCCTTTACTGCTGCCATTTTTCACATTCTTGGGGAAAAAAGAAATAAAAAATCTGAAAAATGAGGCCCAGTTATTTATGCCCTGATGTGTCAAAGTAAAACTGAAAGAGTGTACTGTGCTTTACATATTGTAGAAATTTGTATATGAGTTTGGGGAATAAAACTACGAATGCATTATCAAATCTTTCACAACTGCACTGACAATTGAAAATTCGTATTAATATAGGTATTCTAATTTATACTGCAATAAAAACATTCACCAAGAATTTACTTTAATTGACAACAACACAGAAACCTCCTGAAAAATGAAATATTTTGAAGCATGGACGTTTATAACATTACACACATTATTATAACCTAGTGTACCTTGTCAAGATTAACTCTTTAAGTGTTATTCAGTGTAACAGCTGCTGCTGTTGTTGTAAGGAGGCAATCAAACTTTAAACTGTCAGACAGACTCACCTGCGGCCATCACCACGATAATGACCACCGGGAACCCCGAAAAACCCACGAAACAGATCGAAAACGCTCATTTAAGGACGCAGTATCCAGTGATCATTCCCAAACTGAACCATAACAATCACAGTTGCATCAGAGATCTAGCACAGGAAAAACAGCGAGGAAACCTACGAGATCTTTCCACTAACTTCCGGAAAACCCTTTCAAAATAAAAGTCCGCCGTAACTCGCCATCATAGTCGACAAGTAAAAACAAGACGTGGAATATAATAAAAAATTTGAATTATGAAATTAAACAGAAATAATACCACACTATCAGTATTTGGAAAATATATACATTTTAAGTTTACGATGTACGTGGAAGATTCACATTAGGTGCTGTAAAGAGAATATAATGCTACTTTGTCAAACTACAGGATAGACGTTTTAATGTATATTTTAAATAAAGAGTATTGGGATTATTTTCCCCACACAATATACCTGAACAAGGTTTAAGGAGCAAAGCTTTATACCATTTAAAAAATCCCGAGGAAAAAAAAAAACAGCAGCAAAAACAACCATCTTGTTTTAGAGTAAGTGTATTTCTCCACCTTGGCAGTGTATGCTCTTTAAAAATGTAGTTTAAATCAAAAGGTTAGATTTTTCTGTTTGATTGCAATGTTTAGGAAACAATATTTATGGCCTATTCAGATGTCCTAAATGTGTTGCAAGTTTAATTCAATACCCCGATCAACACTTTTAATGATCACTTTTGCAAGACATCCTTTATGTATGTAACAACAAACTGACACCTTATCATTTCAAGGTGCATGTTAAAAGATCTGTGTCAACTGGCCATCTCTTGTTGGCTTTAAAATTGTTTACTGTTTAAAAAGCAACATTCAAAAGGTCTAAAACTGAAAAAAGACAAAGAAGCAGACTTCAGGTAAAAGGCACACAATCATAGTTTTCTTAAAAAAGACATTCACATCCAAAAATGATGAAAATGTCTTTTTCTTGTTTATTTACTTAATATTTATATATATTTTTTTACAAAATAAAAAACATTATGAAACAAAAAAAAATGCTAACAAGTCTGTGTGTAAGGATTCAAGAGGGGAGAAAAGAAGCCATCAAACAAACATAGACTACAGTACTTGTGTTTTTATATATATATGTACAAGACAAGTTTATCCATTTAAATCTTTTTAAAACGCACAGTACAAAAAGAAAGTCACTGACAAAAGAAAAAAAAAAGAAAAAAAAAAATACCCATAGTACAACTCTGTCCATCAGCACTTTCCTAAGATTCATATTACTAAAAGAATATATTTGGGGACAGAAGGTGGCGCATTTCAGGGGAAAAATGACTGCAGGTATAGCAGAAGGACAAAGGCTGTGGAAAAACACACAGGGTGGCT
This sequence comes from Enteromius mattozi, assembly GCA_032359235.1. Lineage (NCBI taxonomy): Eukaryota > Metazoa > Chordata > Actinopteri > Cypriniformes > Cyprinidae > Enteromius > Enteromius mattozi. Next base: position 15,557,938 of record JAUMHE010000072.1, read on the forward strand.
GAAGAAAACGGTGACCTCAGAATCCCATCGCAAATGAAAAACATCACACTTAATGGCAAAACACAGAGGTCAAAAGTCATGCCTTAACAATCCAGTCTCCCTGCTACAGGAAGGGCGGTTAGTGAAGACCCCCCCAAAAAAAAAAAAAAAAAAAAAAAATCAATCATCAGTTTGCAGAAAACAAGTCTAAAGTATAAGGTGACCAGTGCACTTCTCACATCTGGAGAGTACAATAAGGCTTCAATAAAGAAATTAAAAATGAATACAAATTGAAGCCTATTCTATAAGTACAACATTCATACACTGGCCACCCTAATGATGCGGACGATGCAATTCATTCATTCACACACAAAATAAACCCAAACGCGCACACATGCACATACACACGCAGTACAGATCCAAAGCCTGTGAACTCACCTATACATTTTTTTTTTTTTTATATATATATCCATTTATATTTGGTAAAAAATAAACTTCACAACTGCACTAGCTGATTTAGAGTGATATCTTCTTTTCCCAAAATAAAATTTGGTAAAAACTCATTGCGGGGGAGGACAGAGAAGGTGCATGTACATTTGAATTGCAGGTGCTGATCAAGCAAGAAGCAGAAAGGATAAACTGTGAGAGAAAGAAAAACCCTCTCTCCCTCTAACAAACCTCTCTTTTTCATTTTATCCATCAGTAAAAAGAAAAAGAAGAGGGGGGGGGGTGGGGAGACTAAACTTTTGTCCATTTAGAAAACAGATCTATGTTACATATGTCAGAAACAAAAAAAAAAAGGGGGGTTTGGGGCTTTCTTTGTATTTTTAAACACAATACAAACTCCAAATACTCAATACTCCAATCATGAAGGCCTAAGTAACTATCCATATATTCGCAAGATCACGCTCCCCATTAAGACTTCTCCCCCATGCCCCTTCTTCAAGCGGCGTCTTACAGTGCTATATCTCTCTTAGGACAGCGCCACCAGTGGAATGGGGTTGGTACTGCAGGGTGACTGTGCAGAGAGAGGAGAGGGAGCGCCGTGGAAGACAGGGAAAAGGGGGAGATATCTGGGGAGAAAGGGAAGGTTCCACTAATCCAGCCTTTGGAACACCAGACGGGGCAGGATATGGTATTAATTGCCTCCCCAGTTGTAGCTGTTGTATCCCGACTTGTTGATCTGTGACTTCTGTTGAAGGGAGGCGTTTTGACTGCGTTGGCCAGAGCCACTCTGAGAGAGGAAACAATTGACATGTTAATAAACTAAAAATATTTCATAATATATAAAAAAAAAAAAAAGTACATTTATATTGTGTTTTGGAAAATATTATTACAAAGTGCAAGCTGACCTGTCCATCCTGCTGCAGGTGGTGGTGGAGCATCTGAGAGTGGGGCTGCTGATGGGGAGTCAGGATGTGCATGTAAGGGGCTGGAGCGTAGCCAGCTGCAGCTGGAGGGTTGATGGGGCCGCCACTCCCAAGTGCTGAGGGCAAACTAAAGGAAGCGCTGGGGGTTCCTGTGTGGAAACCCTGCTTCTCAAAAGACTGCGGAGGTCAGATCAAGACACTTTTGGTGACAAAGTTAATTCAACAAAGACAAACACATAATTCTGACGAGCATGCTTACCTGCGTCTTTGTGTAAACAGACCCTGAAATATCAGGGACTCCTGTGTTGCTTGATGTCACAGAGACACCTAAAGCAAGAGGACCAAAAAAAAAAAAGTGATGGCTGAAAGTACCAAAACATCATTTAGCTTCAGACAGACTGACCGTATAATGCTGACTCGTGTAAGATTAGTATGAAATAAATAAATTCATTAAATGAAAACTGTATATTTAAAGACGGAAGCATAGAAATGTGTTCCTCTAAGAGGCTTTTTTAAAATTGTGTGTAAAAACGACTAATTATCTATGGCTCCAAATTCATAGTTTCAAGGCTAATCAGAGGCAAAAGCCAAACATTAAAAAGAAAATACACAGACAACAACACCTGAACCAACCCAAATGAGTTAACTTAAGACTGAAAAAGTGGCTGAAGAAACGGTAAGATGATCAGTCAAGTCATTGAGGATGAGGTAAATTCCCTTGAGCATAATAGCACATTTGAAAACAATGCTCTCTGAATAAACCACAAGACTCCACTTAGAGAGAAACCAAATATGGGATTTATAAAACAAAGTATATTATAATTAAAACAGTTTGCTTCAGTCACAATATTCGCAATAATAGATTACACTCAATCTAACTTTATTTTAAATTGCATATGTTGGTCAACAATATGATTTGCTTAAAGGAGCATGCACGCACACACACGTTGGTTTGTCTTTTATGGGGACTCTCCATAGGCATAATGGTTTTTATACTGTACAAACTGTATGTGGTATTGTCCTACACTGACCCTACATCTAAACCTACCCATTACAGGAAGCTATGCGCATTTTTAGATTTTCAAAAAAAACACTTAATTCTGTGTGATTTATAAGCCTTTTGAATTACAGGGACACTGAAAATGTCCTCATAAAAACAAAAAAAAAAAAAACACCTTCATATTGTAATACCTATGTCATACCCATGTCATTATACAAATTTGTGTCCTCAAACATGCACACATATACATACATACATTATATATATATAAAAAAAAACAAAAGCAGACTGCCATAATATAGTGTAAAGCACAATTTAGCCCAGATCAAACTGCCAAAACGACCACAAGATGAAAAACCTATTAACACAATGATGCATAAAGCATTTTCTGTGAGATAAAAACAAATAAAATTCAAGAGACCACCACCGCTCACCAGAACTGATATTTTACCTCAATAACAGTAAACATTAGGCCATTTCAGAGAAACAAAAATTGCTGTCCAGAACTAAAATCCCTTAAAATAGAGGGGGGGAAAGAAGCCATTTAAACAATTCCACTAATCTATGCATTTTTTGGGCAGTTGGCTTCTTGCATCCATCAGGAAACCCTTTTTGACAGTGTTAAAAGACTGTCACCATGTTGGTGTTTTAAGTCACGGGAGTAACAACCTTGATGTTCTACCCAGGGAAAGAGACTTCCAAGATCTCCTTCCATCTGAGACCAAGCGGCATGTGACGGCTTCATTGAGCTTGACCAGTAGTAAGTTAGGAGCAAATGAGGGGAGAGAGAGAGAGCTTAAGAAAGAAAAGGGAGGAGGAAAAAGGAAAAATGGGGGTTTTAGCGTGAGGCTGCACTCACCCACTCCGGGCCCGGTGACGGAGCTGGCGGGCTTGTTTTGCGCAGAAGCAGCGGCGGCGGCAGCAGCGGCTGCGGCAACGGCAGTGCCGTAGCCGCCCTTACAGAAATCCCCGCTCCCTGCCGAAGCCTGGCCCAAATCCTCATAGCCTGCAAACGGTCAGACACACACAGCCACAGCCCCACAGCATTAGACACACACCAGGCAGGGCCAGAGGGGAGGAGGAGTGAAGGGGCGGGGCATATGGATGGAGGCGGGGATGCTGCAAGCTAGGGGAGGGGCCATATCAGAAAAGAGTACTGGCGACTTAAAGGGATAGTTCACCCAAAAATGAAAATTTGATGTTTATCTGCTTACCCCCAGGGCATCCAAGATGTAGGTGACTTTGTTCTTTCAGTAGAACACAATGAAGATTTTTAACTCAGACTTGTGGTCTGTCAATCATATAATGTAGGTCAATGTGTTCTTTGTGGCATATGAAGATTCTGTGCCCAGACGAATCCAAATTAAACCCTGTGGCTCGTAACGATACATTGATGTCCTAAGACACGAAACAATCAGCTTGTGAGAGAAACTGAATAGTATTTCTAGTTTTTTTTTTTACTTCTGATACAACAACGTCCAACTTATTCTCAACATCCAGTGTGTGACACGTAACATGCACTGGCACATCGATATATACATAGATGCCTCATTAGTAGGGGTGTGACGAGATCTCACGAGATGTGACTGGTCTTGGCAATATCCTTGCAATAGTGGTATGATGCAGCGCAACAAATCTCCAACAGGAATCTGCTGCCGCGTTCTGTTTATGATGTGCTGACACAAATTCCAAATGGTTTTCAATGGTCGCTTTATCGTGTCCAGTGTAGGCAGACTTAAGGTCCGGGTATACTTCACTTTCCGCGTTTCCTTCCATCTCGCGCACAGCCGAGTATTGGTAGGTTTAGTGTTAGGTGTGGGGGAGGGGTTAGGATTACTATTGATTTCAACGAGGGGAGTCATAACTCGGCAGAGAGTCAAAATCCGGCACAACAACAGACGAGCTCAATACATGCGCAATGCCACCTACTTGACTTGCGCTCTTTCAGCATTCTTCTCGTGCATACATTGTTGTACGTGGACAGTTCGTGCGGTCTCAAAAAATTGCCTGCACGTGGACAGGATGCGCGACTGTCCACAAGCCCTCCTGAAGTTTGTTTAGGTATTCAGCCCGACTCTGTTTTCTGAAGCTTTTTTGAAAAAAATAAAAGATAAAAAAAATAGCTTACCCTTCTTTTAAAGGAACGCGTGTTATTTGTTTTTATTTATTTATCCTATTTAAAAATATTTGTTATTCATTGTTAATTACTTGCCTGTCAGCTTGTGGCAAAATATTTTGCTGTGTTCACATGTTGTTTATTACTGCATGCAATTCATTATATTAGTTTAATTTCAAAAAGTTGGTTACAAAATGCACCTACATTTTCTGGAATGTTTTTGTTGAATAAAATACTATTTTCCCCAATATATTTTATCATTGAGGATTTATTTAAAAAAAAGTCTAAAAATCTTGTCTCTTTCTCGTGAACCCAGTGTCTGGTCTCGTCTCGTGGGATAAGTGTCTCGTCCCACCCCTATTTATTAGCGAATGTTTTTATGGGCCGCAATACGTAAGGATCTACATATACATTGTATCAGAGGTAAAAAAAAAAAATAAAAAAATTATAGAAATACTTTCTCACACAAATGGATTGTTTCGTGTCTTAGGGCATCAATGTGTCGTCACGAACCACAGAGTTTTAATTTGGAATTGTCTGTGCACGTTTTTTTTTAACTCTCAAAGATTGTGTTGGCTTGCATTATATGACTGACACACTTCAACAGTTTGAGTTAGAAATCTTTGTGTTCTACTGAAGAAACAAAAGTCACCTACACCTTGGATGCCCTGGGGGTAAGCAGATAAACAAATTTTCATTTTTGGGAGAAAGATCCTTTTAAGAACATAAAAGTCAGGAAATAAAGTAATGGAAATAAGAGACTAGAAAAACAGAACATTTGGACTGATGAAGATGGAGCTGGAAAATATCAACGAAGAAATAGAAAAGGTGGAATGAAAAGTTAATATGGAAGAATTTGTGGAAGAAAAGAATAATGAAAAAAGAATAAGAGACTTCATGAGACTTAAAGAGAGCGTAAGAGCAAAAAGGATGGAAGGGTAAAACAGTGCTCAAAAGTGGTGGAAGATTAAAAAGCAAGCAGCGTGTGGAAAGCATGCGTGACCCACCACCCTCAACCAAGCGACCTCCCTCCCACCTCATTCTCCTTACGTCACTGGTTCCACAGAAACCCACCCATAGGTGGCACTTTGAAGTGCTTGCTTAAGCCTATCTGTGCACAAACCTTGAACAGTTCAAATGTCACAGTTGGGATTCACTAAATACAGTAGATGATCGGCCATCATATGTTCTTAAAAGTTCAAAGTTGGCCATATTCTTGAAGCTGCAGACTGATTTCAGTCAAGGACACTCCAATTCAATAGTACAACCCACAATTGTTAAAATTACCCCACAAATAGGACAAAGAACATGCAGCGCAGATGTGATTGTCAAAGTCATCTGGTTTTGCAAACCAAAACTTCCAAGATGCAGTACTATGGATTATACCTTTAATGTAAGATGCACAGTCTCATGCTTCAACTTCACAGACAAGAAAGAGAGCAGACTTGGCCAGTGCAGGGTTTAGAGATGACTAAGCTACTTTAGTTTTACATGGTTTGAAAATTCATCCCTGTGGAACAAAATGGCTACAAGACCTACTAGTTACTGGAGTGTTTTTCTAAAAGTTCCGCATAGGGGTAGACTAATTTTAGGATGATTCAGCTGCAAGAATGTCAATGCAATGCTGCATGAACACAAGAATATGCATTACCAGTGCTGTATCCATGTGATCCATAACCGCTAGCTTGCTGGAAGGGTGTTGCAGATGCATTGACACCGACATTCACACCGTGCTGTTTGGAGGAGGTAGGAGCCACCTGGAGAAAAATTCAGAAATGGTCCATTAAAAAAAAAATAATAATAATAATTTTAAATAAAATTAAAATCACAGCATGGCTGCCTAAATCAGCAAAACAAGTGGCACAGAAGAGCTTCTGAAGTAGCAGTGTTCATGCAGACCATTGAACGCTTCTCAGAGGTGCCATAAACATTTATCCACACTGCAATTACAACTGTATACTTTGACACTAGAGGCCCTAACCCATGGTCAAAGCGTGCATAATTCAGTCTGGCTTTTAAGCTGTGCCTTTAAACTTAGCTTTGAGCAGGCACAGAGGAGCTTCAACTTGGCTGTGTAAAGCGACACTATGAACTCTTACCGGAAACATGGCAGGACCGTACTGGAAGGTGTTGGGCAGACCAGGCACACCAGTATAATAGGGCAGGCTGGTGTAGCTGTATCCCGGTGGAAGGGCTGGGTTTAGGAAGGGCTGCTGGGCTGTGTGGTGCGTTTGTGTCTGGGTCTGCTGGGGCTGGGCCAGTGTTGTGGCTGGGGCAGGAGATGAGGCATCGCCACGGCCAAACTTTGACAGGTCACCAGCTAAATGTAAGATTTTAGAAAAAGCATTTCAGGAAATGTAGTATTTGGCTCAATACATTTTGGTTCCCCTCACCCGACACTGAATGCAATGCACAAATCAAGCTTGAGTGCATCTTACCAGAATAAGGGTTGCTTGTCAAACTGCCTTCCCTGCCAGTCAGTGCTGTGGTTGGAGTAGCAAATGGAATGCTGTAATAGTCCTGCATGACAAAGAGAGAAAAAAAAAAAGTTTCAACTTTCTATGCCACAAACAAATTCAGCACTGTTGCTTTTATATAAAAATACTTCAGCTAATCAAACAGAAGCAACCCTCACCAGTGGTATCCTCGTCTGCAGCATCTGTAAGTCATCGTAGCCATACATTTGAGGCTGCAGGACATAAGAGGTTTGTGATACAATATACATGAGCATAGAAAATAGAAATATACACAAGCATGCTTGGAGGAGTATAAAAGTGACAACAGCAGAAAAAAGAAACAGGACAAAACACTTACTGGGTATGGGTGAAGCAGACCAGGAGCCATAATGTAAGGGTTGGGCAGCAAGGGCGGCACTCCAGGAGGCAGGTTTGGAGGTGCTTTCCCTGTTTGGATGAAGCAGCATACAAATTATATTGAAATGGTTTTATCCTGTTCAATCAATCATTTGGCTGTCATCAAGGTAGTCATGATCATTCTTTCTGGCTAATCAGTGATCAGCACTTTGCACGTCACAGTTTGGTAATGGGAAAGCTCGTTTGAAACCTCAAACAAGAAAAATAATAATAAAAGTAAAATAAAAAAAAAGTACCAGTTTTCAGGTACTGTACCCAGTGGAAAACCCCCCAAAACTGAGCCATACCGAATAGGGAATAGGTATCAAAATTTCACGGTTCGGTAATACCTCGGTATGAATGGCACGGTACGGTATTTATTGAATAATTTACATAAAAA
>JAUMHE010000072.1:15567917-15588397 GCA_032359235.1 Enteromius mattozi
TAGTTCACCCAAAAATGAAAATTCTGTCATTAATTACTCACCCTTGTGTCGTTCCAAACCCATAAGACCTTCGTTCAACTTCAAAAAACAAATTAAGATATTTTTGATGACATCAGAGAGCTATCTGACCCTCCATAGACAGCAACACAACTGGCAATGATCCAGGTCCCGAAACGTAGCAAAAAACATTGGTAAAACAGTTCATGTGACATCAGTGGCTCAAATTCACTTTTGCGATGCTACGAGAATACTTCTTTGTGCAAAGAAAACAAAAATAACAATTTACTCTATCCATTCTTCTTCCGTGACTTACGTCTTCCGCCATTTTAGAGAGTATCACAACGCACCGCTTTAACGTATTTGACGTAATCAGCCTTGTTTACATCCGGGTGAAAGCAAGCACATGTACGTAATCGGCGGTTCTTTACGCCTAGAGGAAAGCGTACACATATTCTCTAAAATGGCGGAAGACATAAGTCATGGAAGTAAATGGTATTTTTGTTTTATTTGCACAAAAGAAGTATTCTCGTAGCATCGCAAAAGTGAATTTGAGCCACTGATGTCACATGAACTGTTTTACCGATGTTTTTGCTAAGTTTCTGGACCTGGGATCATTTCAGTTGTGTTGCTCTCTAAGGAGGGTCACATAGCTCTCTGATATCATCAAAAATATCTTAATTTGTGTTCTGAAGATGAACAAAGGTTTTACGGGTTTAGAACGACATGAGGGTGAGTAATTAATGATAGAATTTTCAGTTTTGGGTGAACTAACCCTTTAAAATAAAGTGTTACCAAATGTACTACTGCATGTTGATATACCTTAGGAGCAAAACCTTCAGGTGTTAAAAATCACCCCACCCCATCTTGATCTTATCTTCAATCTCCAGGAGCATCTCCAGTGGCAGTTACAGGAAGCTAACAGGAAAGCTCAATCCTATCGTCAGCAGTTGCTCCGCAAAGAGCAGGAAGCTGAGGAGTACCGCATGAAACTGGAAGCCATGGAAAACGGACAGAGCAACGGCACCATGGCCCTGGACCAGGAGCACGTCGTGTTTGTGCAGGAAGAGATCGGAATCGAAGAAACAACGGAGGGAGAAGAGGAAGTAGTCATGTTTTCAGAAGGTGGAGTAGTTATCAAAACAGAAGAGATCGACTCTGCGGACGAGCAGATAACTTTAGTGGAAGCCACGGCGGGTCACACCGAAGTCATTTCTTAAAAGAAAGCTCAAGAAGGCATTGGACTCGGTGCTCAAGCAACCAAAGAGTGCATCTGCACGGTTTTTCTTTGGTTCATTTCGACCATTTTGTTTTTGGCAATTAAGTCCTTTTTGTAATTTATTTCCTTGTTCTGTTCAGGTTAATGTTTCTTGCTTTAGATGAGAGTTCACAAAGAAACAACCGTAATGTGCATCATATGCACACACACACTCACTCTCACACACACGACCAGGGAAGATGATTCTTTCTGGGAGTCTGTATCTGTAGTGTCCTTAAAAAGTGGTCACCCCTGATTTGTCCTCGATGGGGTTCTTCAAAACAGCTGGAAAAGTTTCACTCAGGATGGAACTCTTTGCAAACTGTATGTTTTTGAGCTCCCCTAGAAATGTAGCTGCCTTATTCAGACAGTTTCATCGCTTTTGTAAATAAAAAGTGAAACTTCATCTCAGAATGCAGCAGCTTTGTTCTATGCATTGGAAGTAAAATAATGCACCAGTTTGAAGAATTTGATCTGTTGTCTCTGTCAGACAATTTTAAAATCTTTAGGTCAATTAAAAGTGCCTTTGGTCATGTTTGGTTTTCACTCATAAAGGATTCTATGTGAATTATTGCATATGTAGTATTTGTTTCAATGTGTATAAACATAATTCCTATTAATTGAACATTTAACTCACATTCCTTGTGTAACTTGTATCTTTTTCTGTGTCTATGTATAATATGTTTAATTACTTTGAATCTTAAGTTGAGCGCTTCAGTGAATATTGACAAAGTAAAAAGCTTTCACAAATGTAAAAAGTTTAAATCCAGTATCAGGGTTATGTGTTTTATAATGCATAATGTGACCTCTCTGAGTTATGGAAAAAAATGTTTTCTTTAAGATGCATAGTCATCTGACATACTGATATCTGCAATACACGGCAAGATCAGAAGTGATTTCAATTTCAAAACAGAAAATTGTGGCAGTAAATGATGTTTGCAGAAGGTCAATTTTAAACAACTGAGATGCATAGGAATTATGTAATTATGTCATTTCATCCGTTCATAAAATTATGAATTTTTTTTTATTAGACATTACCATCCTCAGATAGTAAACATGAGCCACAGTAATATACTGGCACTGCAAGTTTATGGAGCTAAACTGGTGTAAATGCAAGTCTTGAGCTTAGTGTTTTCCCTCACTTGTGTTATGTGCTTAAGTGATGTATAAAGCTTTCGACTTATTTTTGATTAAAAATATTACAATGATCAATTTATGGCTTTTGCGTACATTTTCTGTTTCTCATGTCATATACAACCCAGTAAAGGAACGTTCTGGACACAACAGCGCTAAATAATCAAAAGTTTGGGATGCGTAAGATTACATTTAAAGTCTCTTCCCCTCACCATTTCTTTGATCAAATGCAGTAAATCAGGAATTTTGTGTAATTCTATTACAATTAAACATGTTTCTATGTTAATATATCTTCAAATGTAGGCCTAATTTATTTCTGTAAAGCAAAGCTGAATTTTCAGCACCGTTACTCTAGCCTTTAGTACTTCAAATAAAACAATAATAATAAAACGCCACACAGTTATATAAAATTGTTTATTCTTGCTAATTCTGAATAAGTACATTGACCAAAATTAAGAAATCAGTATACAAAGAAGCAAGAGAACCATCTATCAAAGTACAGAATGTAAATAAAAACGAAAAAGCTTCCAAAAAGGTCTTCACATTAGGGTTTAGGGGGGCATTGGTGCTCTCACTGGACCCCTCGGTGGTGCAGGAGGTCGTGGTGGCAAGGGAGGCCCTCTCTGAAAGCCAAAAGGTGGGGGTCTGGGTGGGCCGGCACCATAACCTGGAGGTGGCATTGGCGGAGGAGGTCCCCTCATACCTGGATGCATTGGTGGACCTGGAAAATATGGCAGAAATTATTGTATTACGTCTATTTGACTTACATTTAAAGCACGATGAGGCACTGCTTCAAACACATACCCATTGGTGGACCAAACGGCCCTCTGGGAGGGACACCCATGGGTGGGGGAGGCATGCCGGGTGGATGTGGTGCTCTTGGTTGGGAAGATCCAGGCGGACCAGGTGGAGGAGGCACCATTCCTGGAGGTCCTGACGGAGGCATGGGCATAGGCGGCATTCCTGGTGGATTCATTCCTGCAGGAGGGAAGGGTGGTGGTCCCGGTGGGGGCCCTCCACCGCCACCCTGTGGTGCAGGAGTACCTGGTGCAGGAGGCATGCCCATACCGTGTGGCATCCCATGAGGCATTGTGCCAGGAGGAGGAACAGGCGGGAAAGCACCAGGAGGTGGCATTCCTGTAAAAGAAAATTACAAATAATTTAGAGACAAAAGACACTCACTGGATCAATTATAAGAAATACATATTTGGAAATATATTTGGGTCCAAGATGCTTATATTATAGAGTTGGTTCAAACTAAAAAAAAAATAACAATACTGTCATTTTGTTGCAAACCCTCAAAAAACAGATGCATAAAATTAGAGCCGTTTATTCCAAGTGTTTTCAGAATATGATCATTTTATATGATGAACAGATTTAACTTAGCCTAAATAATGACAAACACATAAATGTGACACGTGTCATTGTTTGCATGCAAATAAAAGCCTAGATTAAATAATTAATCCATCAGTCTAACTCAAATTGAAAAATGTTTCATTAAAAATGAAAAATTTGAGTTTCAAATATGAACCAAAGTCTTACAGGTTTGGAATGACATGAGGGTGAGTAAACAACGACAGAAGTTTTGGGCCACTATCCCTTTAACTAACCTGGAATAGGAATCCCTGTTCCGAGGGCGGTCATGACCGGTGTAGGAATGGAGGGAGGTGGAGGAGCGTCTGCGAAAAGCTGATGGGGACGATCGGCCTGTGATAGTGGATTCTGGGCGGCCAGGAGGCGCTCTGCAGCTGAGCCATGCCTCTCGCCCTTTGAGTCTTTCTTAAAGGCGTAAGAAACCGTGATGGGCCGATTACAGAGATACTGGCCATTCATGGCTTCAATAGCTGCATCGGAGGCATCAAAACTGGCAAAGTTGATGAAAGCATAACCTTTCGAGTTGCCCGTGTCTGGATCTCGCATGATCTTCGGTGTCTGAAGGATCACGCCGAAAGCACTGAAAGTGTCATAAAGCAGCTTCTCGTCAATCTCAGGGTCTAAGTTGCCAATGAAGATGTTGGCGCCGACGTCAAGGTTCTTGTTATGTGCCGAAGCCTTGTTGACTCGTATGGGTTTGCCGTAGAGTTTGATCATGTTCATGATCTTTATGGCGTAGTCTGCATCCTCTTCGCTGAGGAACTCCACAAAGCCATAACCTGAAGAATGGAGGGAAATCTTAACTTAAAAGCATGCAAACTGTAGTTTTTTTTTTCCCTCTCAAGGTTTAAAGATAAGGTAACTCACCCTGATGTTGTCCTGTTACTCGGTCTTTGGGCATGTGTGTGTTTACAACAGGACCAGCTTGCAGGAAAAGCTCCCATAACAAAGGTTCAGAGACCTTCTCATCAAGACCACCCACATAAACAGTGGCATCTGAGAAAAAGAAATGAGAAAAATTAACAACAGATACAAAGGTAAGGCACTCATGAAATAAAACACGCAACATTTTAATTACTGCTTCCACTACTAATAGTATTTATATGTATATATTATATTATATTAGTTTTATACACATAACTTGACTTAAAATCAAAACTTTTCTTTGTTATTTGCTTTTAGCAAGCATATTTGAATGAATGGAAACAAGTGGCTCGCGGCTAATCGAGAAGATATCAAAAACTTAAATCTTTCCATAGATCTACACTGCTTTTCTTTTCGCAAATATAGTGCATAAAACTATCCATATAAGTTCATATTTAGGAAACTTACCTTGATTTCGTTCTGAAATCGGTCCCGCCGCCATGATGAACCCGGCGTGTGTCCTGACGGAAGTGATTCGCTTTCCTCTGTAGCGATTTGCGATTCAATACAACACAACAGCGCCAGGTCAGCGCGGTGCTGCCGCCTACAGGACAGGAGGATGAACGTTATCGCCTTTGCGGCTGTTTAAATATGCGTCCTTTGCTCTTTTTTGTTGTCCCATCGCTTAATCTGTGTTTTTAATATTGCTAAAGCTCTTAAAATGGTGCCAGAGCAGCGCTATATTTGTGTTTAGGGACTTGTCTGGTCTGGACACCTGTGGCGAACCAATACACACCACATTGATCGCAAAACAGTCAAACATGCAGTTTATTAATAAGTTAACCACAAGCTGTATACCCAACAATAAGCCGTCACCAAACAATACTGACATGTAACTGCTGCGTGATTTATCGGCCAATATGAAACAAACAGGTAAATTTGCATCAAAATAAAGTTAATTTGTGAAGGTGACAGGTTGATACAGGACAGCTGGTTTTGTGACTCAGCTGTATGTCTGGTTTACAGACATACAAATTGGATACATGTACTGCAGGACTGTGATTTAACAGTTTTGTGTGAGAGTGTGAAGTCACTCCCATTGTGTGTCAAGTAGTTCTACCTGTTTCACCTGCTCTCCCACCCCAACTGTCTCAAAGAAGAGTCTGGCCGTGTGGAATCTGCCTTTAAACCAGCACAAGAATGGATCGATAAAGCTTTTCAGAAACCTGAGCATCTGCTTTTCTCCTCCCAGTGGATTTCGAGCTAGAGTAACACGTAAGCACTACACGCAGACTGACACATTACTGCCAGGGTGAACATGGGGACAGATTTAGCCTACAACTTTGTCTTCAAAGGTAAGTTTGAGTCACTTGACCAGAGATCAGATTTTTTATCTCGGTTTTTACTGCCTGAATGACAACAGTAATAATTTTCAGCATATAAAAAATTCTATAAATTGGTTATTTTGTCTTTCTATTAATACCATGAATTGTATTCATTTTGTGAATATAAAAAGTCAATCAATTAAAGTGAGCTTAAAGGTTTTTGTTGTCTTTTAGTGGTTTTAATTGGAGAATCAGGGGTTGGAAAGAGCAATCTACTGTCCAGATTTACCAAAAACGAGTTCAATCATGACAGCCGTACAACCATTGGAGTGGAATTCAGCACTCGCTCCATTCAAGTGGATAGTATTACCATCAAGGCCCAGATCTGGGACACTGCAGGTCTAGAGCGCTACAGGGCGATTACCTCGGCGTAAGTTACTCGTTTCTAAGGATATATCTGATCTATGCAGGTTCACATGAATCCTTATTTAGGATAATGCCGGCTGTGGAATTTGTAACGATTGATTTAGCATCACACCCAGAACCACTCCTTTTTCAGTCTAGGAAACAGTTAAAAACTGACATGTGACTGACATCTACAGTTGCCCTAACAAGTATTTAGACTATTTTTTACTCTTTTGCTGTAGGATAAATCTTGAATTAGTTTGAGATTTTATGTCACTGTTGTAATGTTCATACATTTTCAAGTGCATAAAACTACTTGTAATGTTCAAGTCATTTTAAGTATAATTAACATGAGAGCAAATTGTGAACTGGAATGAATTCCCTGCTAAAAGATGCTGCATCAAGACTACCATTTAGACATTTGGGTTTTGTAAGATTTTTCTCTCTTATGCTCAGCTGATTTATTATATATAAAAATTCAGTTTATTTAAATAATAATTATTTAAAATGTAATTTATTCTTTTGATGCAAAGCTGACTTTTCATCATAATTACTCCAGTCTTCAGTGTCACAAATCATTTTAATATGCTCAAGAAACATTTCCCATTGTTATCATGAATACTGAAAACTATGTTGTGTCATTTTCTTCAGAATTCTTTGTTAAATAGAAAATAAAAAATAAACAGTTCATTTGAAATCGATGTTTTACTATAAATGTCTTTGTCACTTTTAATCAGTTTAGTTCATACTTGCTGAATAAAAATGACCTACCTAATGGTAGTGTGGACCTTATGTGAATACCTGTGAAAATAATGCATTAAGTTAGGTTATGATTATGAAAAAGGACCTTCTTCCTCATTGTGAAAAAAATAATGAATCGTGAAGTACAATTTGAGCCAATGTCCACTTCCTGCTTTTGCCTATGTAATAATGAGTATTATGGCTCTTGCAGGTATTACAGAGGAGCCGTGGGTGCGCTGCTGGTTTATGACATCACCAAGCACCTGACGTATGAGAACGTAGAGCGATGGCTGAAGGAGCTGTATGACCACGCTGATCCTCACATAGTTGTGATGCTTGTGGGAAATAAAAGTGACATGGGAAATGTACGCACTGTGCCAACAGAGGAGGCGAAGGACTTTGCAGGTGTCAATGCATTTCATAACTCTTTGTTTTAGACATTTAAGCCTTTAAATCAGATATATGTTGATTCAGTTCATGAAGGTCCACTCTTCTGCAGGGTCTCGCTCCAACCCTAATTAAACAAGCCTGAACCAGCTAATCAAGGTCTTCAGGATTACTAGAAACAGGCAGGGGCTCTACAGGACAGTGGCCCTCCAGGACTGGAGTCTGACATGTGCCTTAGATGATGCTATTTATCTTTTTCTGTTTACTGCCAAGCACGAAAGATGACGACATTTAGGGTTTTTTTCCCCGCATGTACAAAGTTAGTTAATGGGGTCTAATGTTGTTTAGACGTTCTCCAAAATATCTTCTTTTGTGTTCCACATAAGAAAGAAAGGTTTATAGTGATTTAAATCATTTTTGAATGAGCTTTCGCTTTATTTTTTATTTTAATTCTCTTTTATGGTTCATTTATTTGAAAAAACAGAGGCCAAAGGCTTACTTTTTATGGAGACATCTGCATTAGAGTCAACTAATGTCGAATCTGCCTTCCTTGAAGTTCTAACAGGTGAGTTTTCTTTTTACTTTAAGTCATTGATTAACTCTGAAGCACAGCAAGATTTATAGGATTTAGGAAATATAAAATGTTATAGTAAAAACAATAATATTGTGAAATATTACAATAATTTTTTCAATTTGCATATATTTTGAAATGTAATTTATTCCTGTTTATGTATTTCCGCATCATTATTCCAGTCTTTAGTGTCACATGATCCTTCAGATATTATTCTAATCTAAGTTCTTAATCATAGTTATATTTAAAATGTCACACCTTTAGTTTAAAATCCTTCTAGATTTAAATGCATAAAGACAGTGATCATTTATGTTTCCTTCATCAGCAATACACAAGAAAGTTGCTAGTAAAGAGGTCACCAGAGGCTCGATCAGCGCAGTGACTCTGAGTCAGGCTCTGGGTCCCTCCAGCGAGTTTAATGAGGAGAGACGGTCCTGCTGTAAAAGCTCCTGAACAAATGAATAAACATCAAGAACAAAACAAAGACATTTACCCGTGACACTGATCACGTCATACCTGCATGGAGGCATTTCTTCATATTTGAGCCCTCAGTGGATGTCATTATCAGTGAGCAAAATGGAGAGGGGACCAGCATTTTTTTAGCGGTATTGTTTTGTGGCTTGTTTTTTACTTTTAAAAAATGTAAACAGTTGAAACTGATAATGTAAGATAAGATGTGCAATTATGACGAGACATGAATTTAAGTAACTTTGAATGAAACACAAATGGGCTGTGCTGTATTATAAAGCTATTTATATGGTGTGAAATGAGCTAAATGTATATTTCTGTGCAGACTTCGGGTATATAAATTACAGATAAAAATATAAACCACTCAATCTTTAAAGAAAGTAAATAATATCTTGGACTGATCTATGATACATTTTTACAGTTATACATTTTTCATGGAAAGAATCTTATTAAATGTGTTATCATTTATTTTCCAAAAGAGTGAGATCTGAGTTCTTGTGTGCACTGGAAGAAGCTCTGTACTCTGCTGCAGCTTGCAAAATTCATTATATTAACTAATAAAGCAACATTTTAGTCTCAAGACCTTATTCAGGCATTAAAAAGGTGCTGTTTTGATAAATGTAAGGGATTTTATACAAGCTACAAAGCTGCAATGTGTGGGACTTGTTCTACACAACTGGTGACTTGTTTGTCTATAAAACTATTCCTTAAAATACAGATTTATTTATTTTTGTATTTCTATGCCATTTGGAATACTACACATGACATGTTAATGCAGTAAATATTCAGGCTTAGTCATTAAATCCATAACCATCAAAAACTTAAATTAAATATTTATTTATTTTAATTTGATACTTATATAAATTATGTACATAACTAATTAGATTGATTCCCTTTAAACATTCTGTAACAATCCTTGGCAAAAATACTTGATGCTGATTAATCAAGTCAATATCTACCCATTATGAGAACAGCGGAAAAAAGTATTCATAGTGGTAATTCAAACCCTGGTTATAATCCAGGGTTGTTCTTTTTTTATTAGATACACAAAAATGACTTGAAGGGCTTAATGCTCAGTTCAACTGATAAACACAGTCAGTGCCTGGATACTGAGGCAGATTCAGTTGGTACTTCTGCTCAAGTGCAGGAGGAACGAATCGCCCTCCCAGGAAGTGGTAGCGCCCTTTGAAGTGATTGGCTGCTTTCTTAGGGGCCGTGAGGGAGATGAGCATGTCAGGCTGAATCCCATCAGGACAGCCGTTCTCCACATCCCAACCTAATAAATGAAAGACATTACATAATAAATAATACAAATAATAATAAAGGATGCTTTTTGGCTCATAAATGCTAATCAAAAAGATCAAAAAATATATTTTCCTACTAAACCCTTAGATTGCAATTAAATCTGTGATTATATGTGTGTGTTCTCACCTGAAGGTATGTCAACGCTAGCAATGGGCACAGTTATCTTCTTTAGCTGGGAGAGGATGTTACCAAACGGCTCTCGCACAGCACCCTTAAAACTGAATCCAAAGATGGCGTCCACCACCAAATTATACACTTCATCAATCACATCAGCCTAAAGACAGCATGATTGGGAAATACATATTACTATTACACACATCAAACACATACACTGCTGATCAAAAGGTTAGAGTTGTAAGAAAAAAAATCATCTCTTATGGTCAACAAAGCTACATTTGTTTAATACAAAAATACAGTAATAATATAGTAGTTACAATAATAGTTGTACTGCTGATATTTTTGTGGAAACATATATTTTTTTGGGTGAATAGAAATTCAAATAAACTTGTAACAATCATCAATTTAATGCATCCATTTTGAATAATCCTAAATAACAAATAACTATATTGAAAAATCTTACTGACTCCAAACTTATAATCAGTAGATTAAATATACTAAATATTTTACATAAAGGTAAAAAATATGAAACATTAAAATGTCAGCTTGTTGTGCATATCTTGAGCAGCTGGTACATTCACGGCATTCAGTGCATTATTTTATTATATATTAATGAGGAAGAGGAACCCATACGAGGGCTAAAAACATCTGGCCCCCCTACAGTGTGAAAGATGTGTTATTGACTGCTGGGGTTTGTGCAATACCTCAGGCATCTCTGTCAGGAAGGATACATCCATCTTCTCACACTGGGTGGTAAGATTCTGGAACAGCTGTTTGCTGGGGCGCTTTGGGTACAATACAGAAGGCTCATATCCCTGGGAGATTCACATGCAATATGAATAAAATCAATACACCTTCATTATATATTAAGTCTAATGAAGGAATGGTTTATTTTTAGTATAAGATGAACTCACAAACAGTTTGAGATGTCTAGCACAAACCAACCCATCTCCTCCATTATTTCCCGGCCCACTGATCACCAGAACTCTAGGTGGACTCCTGAGCAGTGATTGTAGAGGATAGCCCTATGAAGCAAAAACTACTTTTGATATGTATAATGCACCGCATAGAGTGAGCTGTATTTGATCCTTTCTGCACGTTGGTGGAGCGTCAGATGTACCTTTGACACAGCTGTGGCACAGCTCAGACCGGCCAGCTCCATTAACTGATCCACACTGAAGCTGTACTCGTCGAACAGCTCTTCGTCAATGTGTTGAGCCTCTTCTTGGCTATAAAAGAAAGATTAGAGAAAAACAATGACGTTTGTGCTCATGCAAAAATAGTAATACTAATAAATGCAGTGCATTTACACTCACCCCAAGTACTTGATTGTATTGGCCATAGTGCAAGCCTGTCTGTGAGCGAGATCTTTACTGTAGATGTTGCTGGCAACACGTGCACATGCTCCTGTATGGGTCAGGACAGAGCCTCCTCGTGATGTCACAAGAAGACCGATGCCAAACAGGGCTCGAACTCCCAACATTCACCTGGCTAAAGCACCTGAACACAGAAATGCAATAAGAAAAGTTGTCCAAAAACTATGGTGCGTGTTGTTGATTTCTGCCTACATAGAGAGAAACAATAATAATCTGCTGCCCGTACTTTCTGGAAAGGAGGATGTTGACAGGCATATCCAAAAAGTTGCTGAATGTGCAATACATTTTTTTTGGGTGTACCGAAGGATTAAATAGTTAAAATAATATATATTTTTAAATATTACATTAATCATGTATGTTTTAATATAAATATACTTATACAATATATATAACTAATGCATATAACTCAACTCCTGCAAATTAATCATGAGAAAAAATTACATTACACATTAAAACTCATATTTTATAACAGTTTAACATGCTACCATCAGGTAAAAAAAACTATTATGGGTTGAATCAAATGATATAGCTATAAAAAGCTGAAGAATTCAGTACCTGATAGCAATATTAAGGTCACACGCTCTGTAACTTTCGTTAACAACTAGAAATGCTCAAGACACCGCAAGGATGGCAAAGTAAAAACAGAACAAAAAACAATCCAGTTAAAACTTTACAGCATATAAACATGCTAAAGTACAGTAAACAGTTAGCATACTTGCAGCGCTCTGCTGTTGAAACCCAGTATATAAACAATATCCGGGTTCGTGAACTTGAGTCGCCTTTCATAATAACAGTCTGGCTTCTATGCAGCTTTATTAAAATGATCAAATCAAATAAAATTTAAATAAGTAAATACACAAGTAAGTAAGTAAATACAACAACAGCATAATAATAATAATAATTATTATTATTCATTCTTGTAATATTTGCTATAATGAGATTCATCTTAGAGTGTTTCTTCTCTTTGCAGGACATAAACAGCGTGGATGCGCATATATATATATATATATATGAAAATAGGTAATCGTTCAAATGATTCCTTTTCTTTTCTGTGAATGTGTCCTTCAGCCTTCACATCACATCCGTGTGCTCAGACCAGGACTCGTATTGGTTGGATCCACGCCCCTTTACCTCAGGTAGGGATGGTATGTTCCGCTTGTTTAATAGCGCTCTCGGGACGCTCATGCTGGGATAGTGAGAAGAATGATATTCTGTGGCAGGTGCGATCATAAACACTGCATGATATTAAATATTCACTGGATATGCTGATGCATTACCTGGCTTGAGGTAAGCGCTAATTCATTCCAAATGATTGCTATGTTATTTAATATAAGAGTAAGTTGTTGAATATGGATTTTAAAAATAAAGCAAAATACACCGGATTTCTATAAAAGGAAATTCAACTTAAACCTGACTTTTTATAAGGACACCACAAAGAAAAGTACAACCGTTTAAGAAATAGTGGACTTTTTTCGTGGCGTTTTGAATGACAGGAGCGACATTTTGAGGGTGCCCGAAATGTTTGACGATATGTTGTTTTCTGTTATAACTGCAGTTTACTTTTATTTCAATGCATTGCATTTAATGTAGCGTTTATTATACGAATGTTTTTATCTTTTGGGATAAAATAACCCAAAGAGAAAGTTCACATCCTTTATTTATTTATTGTTTGTTTGTGTCTAATTTTATTGAAGACCGTCTTTGTGCAAGACTGGAGGTGACGTCTGCACTGATTCAGTATTCAGTTTCCAGTTAGAGATCACTATTAGTGGAAAAAAGTCACTTATTTAAAAGAACACGTTTGCAGTTGAATAACCAAGCTTTTTTCTTCTTCTGTATCAAAAATGTAATCATGCAAGTTTAAAACTAACCTTGAATCTTACGTGGTATGAATAAACCCTGGTGAAATTCCTTCAAGTACCTTAGAGTGTGTAAATATGACGTTACATGAATATGGTAATCATTCAGTACAATAGTGCATATTAAAGAACCAGTATTACCATCTGATACAATCAAAATGCTATTTGATTTAAAGTGTCTCATAATGATATCATCTCATTAAGCAGCAAACTCGGTGTAATTGAAACTCAGAGATGCTGTATCACTGTTGGTATGTCCTCAATGATCGATCTCCGAGCAGCAGGGCTTTTACATCCAGGCGGACACTCATGGAAGGCTGCCATGGAAAAACCCAGTGAATTATAATGTCTACTCATAGCTGCTGTCTATAAATTACCAAAGAGCTGACGGCCTGTTTGCCTGGCTCAGACACAGGCTTTAAAGATCCAGCCATTGAAATGACTGAAGAGCATCCCGCACAGAGCCATGGCTATGCACTCACAAACTGAAGTGGCACTGTAATATCAATCTATCGATGAGTGCTGGGTGCATGTTTCGCTGTAAATTAGCCTTGTTACGTAAAGATGCTCATTGTGCTTCCATGGACATGACTGCTGCACTTCAATAATGCCTTTGTGTTTTCCAGCAAGAGCTTTTAGTGAATCATGCTTGTCTCTTAGGATGCCATAGTAGACTTTAATGCAGACCAGATACTCAAGATTTTTCAAACATCTGCTTTCATGTAAAAGCCTGGGGAATAAAAATCGTGTGATTTGTGGATGGATATAATTGTTGTCTTGGTAAATGTAATCTGTTATCCCCTGGTGTAGATTGTGGATCTTTGTCGCTGTCCAGTGCTGAAATTAATCCCCATTTTAGACTAGAGTGTTGTGGTATTATTCTGACAGATTTTTTTGGTAGAATTATCCATAGAATTAAAATATAACATAACATGTATAATCAAAAGAGTTATGTCTATTCAGCCCGGCAAACAAATATTAGTAGTTTTTTTGCCATTTAGAAAGTGACCATCATAAATAGCTGCACGTGAGTTGATAACATGCACATTAGTGAAGAACATTTTATGCTAAAAAGAAGTCATACTTCTACATGGCTGGAAAAATTAATTGTTATCTCAAACGTATTCCAGATTTAAAATATATATTTTTTTGTATTATCAGTGTTAAAATAAAAGGTCACAGTTTATATTAAGTGGCCTTAACTACTATGTACTTACATAAGGTCAATATTGTAATTATGAACTACATATAAGTATTTTTAAAAATATAAGTACAATGTAAAAACATGTATGCACACAATAAGTGCATTGTATCAAATCATAATTTAAATGTAAGTACATAGTAGTTAATTTAAGTCTTGCAGATAAATAATCCATAATCTATAAATTGTGACTTTGCATGTACTTCTGTAATAAGCATTGAAACTGCTACACTCCCAGAAAAAACTCAGCATAGTGTCTTAAATAAATTACCAAAGTGACAGATTTTTAATCCATCTTTGTCTACTACACTGTAGGGTGGTTCAGCAGAGAATTATTTTTTTCTTGCGTGAGTTATGGTAATTGTCATACATAGAATAATTGGCTCCATCAAGCCTCTGTAAGTAATGACTGTTTGTTATTCTCTCCCAGAGGCCACGTCCCCTCAATCTAATGTGCTGAACTTTGGTAGTTCCCTGCTGTTGTGTGATATATGGACCAGATGTTTATTAATGAGGCTCATTAGTGACTAGAGATTAGGTGTTTACCTTGTATATTTATACCATGTCAAGTCACATTTATTTATACAGTCGTCCAAGCAGCTTCACAGAAATGAACATTAAAATACAGTGAAGTCATTTCATAAGTGATGAATTTTGCAACAATGATTTCTGTTGTAAAGCAGCTCCACAGAATACAGTTGCCATTATTTCAGTGTTGATTCAATTTAGTTCAGTAACAGTCTCAGTGTTGCAAAGTCTATCAGTTATGAAACAAATTCAGTAGACAATCATAATAAACATGCATGCATTCAAATACAGTGATGTTTTTTATACGCATCAGCCTGAAATTCTCAGTGTTTAGTCATGGTCATGAGCAATTTGATTATAGTGCACTGGTTCTGTTTTTATCTCAGGCGCAACAATTACCGTTGTCATTTTGTGCTTTGGCTCACTGTAATGAAACCAGATGGCCAGAAGGTCATCCTCAATTAAGGAAAATCCATTTCCATTCATAAAGCTATCCATTATCGTCTTCAGTTAATGTCCCCATTTCTTTTCATCAATATTAAGACCAGAAGCCATTCTAATCTTGCTGTCCTTTGTGTACAGTCTCCTGCTTTTATACTTTCCCAATTCTATCCTACAGAGATTAAACATGTCTCCTTTTGCTTGATGTATTAAAATCTTGGATACGCCAATGATTTTTAACTATGCTTCTTGGTTGAGGCAGGTTGCCGGTTAGGCTAGTAGAATAGCAGAAGGTTTGCCTACGTCTTACACAGGCCGTATTCATACATTATTAATGCACTCTGTTTAGACGTGCAGCCCTAGTTGACATATGTCTTATCTTCCACTGATCTCATTAGCTAACAAAGATTTTGACAGGCACAAGAAGTTTTGGGACCCTAGCTAGTGCATGGCTGAAATAAGACCTGTGCTACGGCAGGTGTCTGCAAATATTTGAATAATATTAAAATATTTAATATCATCCATTTAAATAGAGAGAGAGAGATGAAAAACAGGAATTATAGGCATAAGCACTTTAATACCCTTCAGGGCAGATCTATTAAAATTCTTGTTTTCTCATTGACAGTATAATTGAGTTTACACAAAGTTAGCTCTAATGTTATTAGCCAATGTGGACAACACTCTTAAAATAAAGGTTATATACTTGCATCAGTGGTTCCATTATGAAACTTTAACATCCATGAAAATACATGCACAAGGGGTTCTTTATAGTGCAAAAGCGTTTGTTAAAATGCTCTTTAGATCATTTTTTTATATATAAATCTGTTCCCTGAACGGTTCGTTGTTTCTTCTATTTCATTTCTGCGAAAACCCAATATTGGAACATTTGTTTTTTAAAGCGAATCTTCATTTACATGTCTTCATCAGCACTTTGGTTGAATTATATATAACCCTAGACTGTAGACAGGAAATCTACAAGCTAATTCCATGGTAAACACCATCTGGTTGGTAATTAGTGGACAGAAAACAAACGAAAGTACCGAGCTTCCTCAGATTTTGCTCAAAGCTGTTGGATTGTGACTGTCAGCTGTAATTTCTCAGCTGTACAGGTCACACACCCTTTACAGAGATGAGGTTATTGGTTCTTGGATTTGTTTTTAAACCTGATACCATGAGATGGTGATTGAACCTCACCCTGTAACCATACTCTCCTCCTACAGGTACACTCCATAGAGCTGGCCTATCACTGTCATTGTGTCACCCATCCAGCACGGGATAACAAGGACCCAGAATGTTCAGCACAAAGAGGTCAGTACACAATAGTGGTTTACGGTGCTTCTACATGTGTTGTTGTTGTTTGTTTATCTCTGTTATCAGTGTGGTTTTTGGGTCATGCATGGCTATCACTATTGCAGATACTGTTAAATATATCTTCAAAACAGTTGTCGTGCAACTGCATAGCAGCATGGCAAATCAGAAAATTGTCTACTTTTGCATTGCATTTGCAGATTGATTTGTACACAGAAAACCGCCCGTAAAATTTACAGTAAAAAACTGGCAGCTGTGGTTGCCAGATTTTGACCATAAAAAATACAGTAACAACATTTTAGGTTTTATGCTTTTTAATACAGTTAAATACCGTAATTTCATTAACTATTTTAATATGAATATACCAACCTATTAAAGTACTGAGTACCATTTAACATGATTTTACCATAACATTTTCAGTTTTTTACTGATAAAAATACCGTCTTTTTTTCTGTCTGTGCATTTGTTTTGTTTTTTGGTTTCTGTTGTTTTCAATGGAACCACCACATATTAAAAATGCCAGAAGAGAGAGTGCCGTTTTCTTTTTCTCGTTACCAAAATGTTCAACTTTGGGTTATACGCAGAGCTAATCAATGTCACATTTTACTCAGCCAATCACATTGAAGAAGAGGTGGGACAAATATTGCTGTCACATTCTATCTATAAGTTAATGACACACAGGGCAACTTTTTTTCAGTCAACGGGCAATCAAGTGAGACACAAGGCCCACAACTGATCTAAATTGTCAGAATATAATTTTTTTTACCCATTCTCAATGGGGAAAGTGCCCAAGCAACATTGTTAAAAAAAAGTTGCCCAAATTGGTCAAAAGTTTCCTGCATATCATAAGCCATGCAGTGATTGAATAACAATAAAAAAAGTAAAAATTGATGGTCTCTGAGTGTCCATGTCTGTACAAGATGACATCTACAAACTACATCAATATTAATATGAAAAATAATGGAACATTTCTTTCATCGTTCATGCATTTAGTTAAACACTGCACCTCCAAAACGCTCTCAAAGCTTTAATGTACACACAACCTGAAATCACACGCAAAATCAAGATGATTTTGCTAACATTGACACTTGCATGCTGCAAATATCAAGTTTAATTTATTTACAAGTTTAAAATATTTACTGATAGATGTGGAGCAGTGGCAGCAGATGTCATTTGTTTACAATGGCTAGTGGTCTTACGTGATGCATGGACCCAAACAACAATATAGATACTTGTTCATTTTTAAAATAAGCATCATAAAATGATAGACTGAAGATAAAGCAGTTTGACTGCATGACTTTAACACTGGATGTAAATGCACCATGCCTAAGGCACACACACAAGCAGATCACACTAAGAGATGGTGAAGTACAAGTCAGTGCAGGACGCTGAGTTTTCTAAAAGTGAACTTTGTGATGAGAATCAAACTCCGCCAGCAACCCACAAGAGATAAGAGGGAATTATCATTTAAATAGCATAGACCCCAGGTGAAAGTAATCCTGGATTCTAAATGCAGGCTGTTCTCGAGGTATTGCTGAAACATAAGTGGGGCTGTTGAATTTTTTTGCTTTAGCCCTGTGATGCATCATTAGAAGTTTCAAGCGTAAAAATCTCAAGAGGATTACATAATCCTCTCTAACCCCTAACACAAACCTCATCCCCCCCATCCCATCCCATTCCACCACACAGCTGTCATCCCGCGTGATGGATGCCATAATCTGGATTCCTCCGTATGCACTTTCCATTCCAGTTTTCTGGGGGGTGAAATATTCTCCTCAAGGCTTCCAGACGTGCTCTAATGGTCAGGCCAATTGAATTAAAGAGGACTGATTCCTTTTCTGTTTTATTGATGACTGCTTTTTGGGATTGTTAAAGGGCCTGTTTTATTTATATATTGTACATTTTTTTTCCTCTTCGTGCCAGTCAAATCGCATTCATGCCTTTACGAGCAGCGTTTCAGGATGTTTGGAAGGGAGTCTGAGGTCCTTTGAGATTTAGAGTTATTTTTAACTGCAGCAGTACCAGGCTGTTATCTCTGCAAGAAACTCTGATGAATTGCTTGGAAAAAGTCTATAATTCACTTTTATAGATTCCTGTTGATTGCATGAAAAAGTCAAAAAGGTGATTTTTGATGAGAATAGCATGAAACATTGTTTTAAGGCAGTATTATTAGGAGAACGGTTCTCCTAATGGCAGTATTATCAAGCCTCATCTCTGGATTTGTCCCGGCTGATGGAGTAACTACGCAAGTACATGACGTAAGGCTAGAAAAGAAAGGTATTGGTTTACAGATTTCTTAGTTCAGGTGAACAAGGATCGCAGTGGCAGGTTTAACTAATCACTAATCTAAATCAAGATGAGAGCTGTTTCAGCTTTACCTGATTACCTGAAGGCATAGTGTCTGTTTAGAACAGAACAAACCTGTTACTGCAATATTTGGTTACGGGTGTTTAGTTCGGTTAAAAATAACCGTTAGCAACAGAAAACGTATTTGAGTATTGAATGTAATAATCGTTATATATTTTTATTCATATTAAAAAGCACATCCTTAAATATTTTTTACATTTAAACATATTATTTAATGAGTTATTATTACAGATGACCGAACATGAGAAAAAATGATGCCAATGCCCCAGAAGACCTTGGATGATGCCAACCCTCAGACAACACTACCAAAGTTTAAACGCAACATATAATCATTGCTGTTAATACATTTGTCATATGGACGTCAACTTGAGACTGATAAGCTATTACTAAATGTAATGTAGAGACCGATAATTTCCTGTGGTCTCATTCAAAAATGACAAAAATATAAATTTAAAAAGGTACATTGACTATACCAATTCTATAGGGGTTAACCAAAAATACTTAAAATAAATTAAATGTTAACTGAAAGAAAATTGAAACTTATTTTATCTATTATCTACTAACTTTTTTTTTAGCTAGTTGCCAAAGTAACATGTCTCATTTTCATTTAGCTTAAAGTGGCTCTATTATGGGTTATGAAAGATTCATATTTTGGTTTTGGGAGTCCCAAACAACAGTTTGACATGCATACAAGGTCAAAAACACTTTCATTTTCTTATAATATGTGGTTATTTTCACCTCTTTTGCTCAATGACTGCCATTTGTTCAGTGATTTATTTTTCCTGATTTAAAGCTCCTCCTCCTTTGAGCTCTTAATGCTCCAAAAGCTATGGAAGCCCGTTTCCGCCACTAAATAAAAAAAAGGTTATTACAACTTTTTATCTCACAATTTTTAAATATGAACTTGAAATTGTGAGTTATAAAGTCTGAATTTCTAGATATAAAGCCACAATTCTGAGATATCAGTATTTTTTTCCACTCAAAATTGGACTTTATGCACTTGAGAGTTTTATCTCACAATTCTGAGAAAAAAGTCAGAATCGAAAATTTATATCACAGTTGTGAGTTATAAAGTCAGAATTACGAAATAAAAAGTCCCAATTTTGACTATATAACTCGAAATTGTGAGTTTATATCACGTAATCCTGACTTTTTTTTCTCATAATTGTGACTTTATCTTGCAATTCTGACGTTATAACTCGAGATTGAGAATTTGCATCTCACAATTCTGAGGAAAAAAAAGTCAGAAATGTGAAATAAAAATTTGCAATAATCTTTTTTTTTTTTTTTTTTTGGCGGAAACGGGCTTCCATAAAAAGCGGCACCTAGTGGCAAAGAATGAATTAGCATTTTCATTCAGACCAATGTGAAAATCCAAGTTACCCTTTCAGTCGAATCACTTCGACGTTACATATGGGAACTCGCCAGAGAGACCAATTGCCTTTGAGCTTTAT
>JAUMHE010000072.1:15593259-15606002 GCA_032359235.1 Enteromius mattozi
TACGCTCTGATGGGTCGTATTTCACTGCTATTGTAGAAACGACCTATACGAGCGTATTAGTTGGAGGACATGTTGCACCCTTGTGTCGTTCCAAACCCATAAGACCTTTGTTCATCTATAAGCATATGCTTTCCTCTTGGCATAAACAGCCGCAGATTACGCACATGTGCGTGCTTTCCCCCGGATGTAAACAAGGCTGATTACGTCAAATACGTTGAAGCATGTGTATGCGGTGCGTTAAGATACTCTCTAAAATGGTGGAAGACGTAAGTCACGGGAGTAGAGTAAATTATGTTATTTTTGTTTTGTTTGCGCAAAAAAGTATTCTCATTGCATCGCAAAAGTGAAGTTGATGTACTGTTGTCAAATGAACTGTTTTACTGATTTTTTGGGATCATTTCAGTTGCATTGCTGTCTAGAGAGGGTCTGATGGCTCTCTGATATCATCAAAAATATCTTAATTTGTGTTCCGAATATGAACGGAGGTTTTATGGGTTTGGAACAACACGAGGGTGAGTATTTAATGACAAAATATTTGGGTGAACTAACCCTTTAAACTTGTATGTAGATATTGTAGTGGATTTTCTTTTGATTGTGTTGTTTTTGATGTTTTGTAGATGAGCAGTCCGTTCTACTTGATGAAACATATTTTACCCACCATTTTAATCAGCTAATTTACACATGGCATTGTAATGCTTGGCTGTTGGCATTGATAAAGGTCTCCAAAGAGTATGTGCTTTGAAAAATCAATGCAAAACAAAATCTCCTCACATTGGTTTGCATTTGCAGGATAAATATGCATCAATGTGACTAAAAAAACCCTTGTCGATTGTTGCTCGATCAATGCAACAATTTACATGCAAGAAGTGTTTGCAAGAAGCAATTTACTCAGATTTGTTTTAGGAATGAGACCCTAGGAATGAGTATGTTTTACAAGAAAATTTCTGTTTTCTACTTCAGAATTTCTGGTTAATTACATACTGTTTCTTTGCAATGGTAACACTTAATTTTAGGATCTCTTAGTTGCTTATTAGTGTCACATTCTGTGTCTGTTTGGTTCTGTTTATTGTCTATGTTTTTGTATTCAGTTTTGCGTTCGTTTTCAAGTCTTCCCCGTCTCAGTGGGTAGGATTATCAATATAGAATAAGGTCATGTTGAATAAGGCATTAATATGCGCTTAATTAGCACTAACAAGTGGCTAATATTTTAGTATTATTCATGCTAATGAGCAACTAATAGGTGTAACCGTATAATAAAGTGTTACCGCAATTTCTGAGCAAAAAAGAAAGTTTTTCATTGATTGTTTACATTTGTTGCTTTGCAATAGATAAATAGTGAAATAAATAAAATAATAACAAAAACAGAAAATGCATTAGTCTCACATGTAACAGAATTTTTTTGATCATGGATAAGCTGGAATATGTTAGGAAGTAAAAATAAAATAGTGACTTTACCTCACAAGTTTTAAGTGGATGCAATTGATATAAAATTTTCAAATCTTGCCAATCGTGGACTGATAGTTGAATCATATGTTTGGGGGTGGGGCAAAATAAGCATAGTTTTCAAACTCGTTTCGGGAGGAGAGCTCTAAGGCAGTTAATTTCTATCTCCGCCTCCAATTATCCAATTTCCCTATCTTCCTATCAAATCCTTCGCTCAGTCCTTTAAATTGGCAGAATCCCTTCCATCTCCATCCGCTATCTGAGCATCCCTCCACCTCCCCTACTCCTCCATCTCAAAGGGGGGGAGCTCTCAGGGCTAGAAAACGGCCGTCCACCTCCTTCCCTGCCCGAGCCCTTAGGGCTATTCTCCCTAGGGCTCGGCAGCCCTTCAAGCCCTGAGTTTTCTCCCTAAACAGCACGCCAAACAAGCTTCACCCATGCTTATGCCGTCGGAGCTCGAACTCGTGAAGAGTCATGTTAGTCATGTGATAGTCATAATTACTGATGTTAACACACAGGGAAAATCGTGAATACTCGACTGTGAGATTGGGAGTCGAATCAGTCTCCTCGAATCGAAGCATCAAATCGTCGACTATTCAAGGACATCCCTAATAGGAACCCTGAAACTATCCTTTCAGTGTCCTTTTTCAGGTAGCCATTGAGTTTCTTTTGTTGGTTTTGGTATTTCTCGAAACACAACCAGTGCACAGGGAGTTCTACAGATGAACTATCTGGGTGTTGTTGATAAACTTTTAAAAAGCTTGAACTCTGTTGACATGTAGAATGCTTCTGGTGAGCAGTTTCACGTTTACTGTGACAATTGCCTGTTGTAAATGAGAGCGAGTCCATTAGCTGATAAGTTCAGGCAAGATTTATGGCGTCTTAATGTCTCCCTACGGGACAATAAAAGCAGGTGATCAAGTCGTGAGAATGAAGCCTGATTTAGCCGAGAGAATGAAGCCCTCTTCGCCGATGTCAACAGCAATATCCTTTAGCAACCTGCTTTAGTTTGCCAGTGTTTATTGACATTACCATAACATTACTCAATTTTGATATCAAAGTTCTCAGGATTCATTCTGAGTTTGAATATTAGTTAGAAGCCTCAAGGTTGGTTACTTCCTAAAAGCACCTATAAAATCATCTTAGCAGTTTTATGCTTTCTATTGTCCTCCAGTTGTATGTGTTGAGCTCATTGTTAGGGTGAATGAGTGAGTGTGAGTCTTCAGACTGTTCTCTCTGAATCTAGGTCAGTTCATCTGGACAGGGCTGCCTGTCTGTCTCCATCATTAGTGCTGTCTGTACTGTAAGGCTTCCTCCTGTACTGAAGCATCTCCACAAGAACTGTCAGGGACAAAGTCACTAAAAATGTTTACTCTATGCTATACTTTTAAGGACGCTGCAAATTAAGCAGAATACAATATGTATTGATTTTATGTGGTATTCCAGCAAAAATGCTAGATGCTGTGTTATTGTAATATTTATATTTATATATATTTTAATATATTCTATCTATCTATCTATCTGTCTGTCTATCTGTCTATCTGTCTGTCTATCTATCTATCCAGCTATCCATCTATCTATTAATTTCTTTAAAAAAAAATTAAGAGCCCTAAATATATATATATATATATTTAGGGCTCTTAATTTTTACTTATAAAATTAGAATAAAAAGATTTAATGCATTTTCCTCCTTTTTTTATTCCAGGTTGAAGAAGAAGTCCCAGTCAGTGGACATCCCTGATGAAGGTTATGCTGGGTCTCTCGTCAAAGACCTGCTGTCGTCACCCCTCATACAGAATGTGACCAGATCAGCCATAAGGGAAGAAAAGGAGATCAATACCTCTAACATCCAAAAGGCTCGTAGTCCTCGACGTGGAGAGCTCAAGCGAGGGTATACCATAGGTACGTGAGGTCTTCTTCACTAAACTTACTGCCTAGATTAATTAATCCTTCAATCCATTTCTTAGGAGCAGATTTCTGTATTTGTAGTTTGCTTTGATCTAATTACAAGTACTTAATGATTTTAGGGCATAGAATTACTTACTCAATGTGTTATAGTGCATTAGAAAAGATCTTAGAGAAGGATCCCCATCTAGTCCAAATCGAACACAGTAACATTAACACTGTCTTACAATGGACAATGGAAAGGAATAGTCCAGTGAGACTTATTAGTTATGCTTAATCCAGTGTTGGCACAGGAACTGGCTGTCTGGCTCTGTGGTAAGAGGAAAACAGATATCTTTGAGACTGTAATTGGAGGAGAAAAGAGGATCTTATCCCTCTGTGGACCTCCTCACACACACACACACACAGGCACAGAGTAATTACTCTTAAGTTGCAGAAGGTGCACTAGTCTCAGACAGAAAAGTGTAACCATAATAAAAGCATTGTAACTCTGACTGTACTATCTTGATGAATCTGGCCATTTCAAAGGGGTTAAACTCAGTTCAGTTTTTTTTTAAATATGTACCCTACCATTTAAAAGTATTGTAAAATATTGCAATTAAAAAAGTTTCTGTCTTAATATAATTTAAATTAGTTCCTGTGATGCATAGGTGAATTTTCAAATACAGTAAAAAATACAGTAAAAACGGTAAAATACAGTAATATTGTGATACATTACAATAAAAAAAATGTTTTCTGTTTTAATATAATTTGAAATGTAATTTATTCCTGTGATTTTAAACATCATTACTCCAGTCTTCCGTCACATGATTCTTCTAAAATCATTCTAAAATCCTGATTTGCTGCTCAGCATTTATTTGTATTATAATACTTGTATTTGTATTTGTTTTTGCCATTAAAACAGCCTGCTAATATGGCATTTAATAAATAAACTATACTCTACTGTACTATTCTATACTTGAAAACAGTTGCTTCGTCTTTTTCTGGAAACCACAATGATAAATTGACAGGACAAAAAGAACAGGATTTATGTGAAACAGTAGCTGTTTGTAACATTATAAATGTCTTTACTGTCCCTTTGATCAATTTAATGCATCCTTCTTGAATAAAAGTGTTATTTCTTTCAAGAAAGTCTTACTGACCCCGAACGTTTGAGGAGCAGTAGTGTAAAATCTGGGTAGTTCTTTGGCATTATCACTTCATCTAATTATTCTCTAATTTAATATAGCCTCATTTTTTATGTACAAATCTTTGTAGTAAAAAACTAAACAAAAATTGTTTTAACACTTGGCCGTTTGCAGTCTCACTTGTTCACTGTCTGTTTCATTTGGATATAAGTATGAAATTCTCAAAAATGAAAAATCTAGTCTTTTGTAGTGATTAGACTAAAGAAATACAGTTACAGTTTTAAATTCTAACATGGTAGACAATCTAGTTGGACTGTAAATGAAACCCCCCTTGTTTTTGGTGCCCTATAGCTCATGTGAAGCTTTATAGACAGTTTAAAAGTTGCTAGCAGAACAACATTTTTGCAAAGTTGCTCACCATAAATAATGCACTGAAATAGCAAGAACATCTGCAATATTGAACTTTGAGCTTCCACTAGTCTCGCTCTTTCAAGCTCTTTTCAAACAGCTTCTGATGTCTTTTAGCGTGACTACAAATAGCCACAAACTTCCTAAAGCCCATTTTAGGTGAATAAATGCACTTGTACCCTCAGGTGATTGTGAAAGCATGCATTTTGTGTAGTTTTATACCCAGACAGCCACAGAGTAAGCTCGGTTAACCTTGTGAGCGTTCAGTAATGACTTCAGCAAGATTTTTCCCAAAGGACAGATACTGGAGGTATTTTGTGACATCCCAGCACTGCTTCCGTTACGGCTAATGTTTCTCATTGTTACCTGCAGGGCAGGGTCGGCGCCAGCCTGAGGCTTCTGTTCAGTCTCGTGGGACTGATGATGCAGTTCTGCTATTAGTTCTCCAGCAGTCGGGCGTCTCTCCCAATTAACTGTCTGTTGAGAAAATCTTTTAATCAAAGCCCTTTGATCAGATCTCTGCTGGTTTGGTTTACTAGATGCCGTAAGTCAGACTAATTAGGCTGTTAATCATGGTGATTTGTCTGCTGTCTTAAACAGTATCACATCTGAGTTTATATAAATGGTTTTATCGGTGTAACTTAGATGTGGGACGTTTCCCAGAGGCTTTTCAAATTTGTGCTTGTTCGGTTATATTTGTTTTCCTGGATGCTTTCTGTTTGTTTTTCAGAACCATCAGGGGTTAAAAGAAAAAGTACAGTGCTTGGCTTTTAGAGCCTTTTAGTGCTGTGTGCTTGTATTGGAGATTGAAGCGTACCGCTCTGAAATTACCTCTCGTATGTGGCTCCCTCACAAACACACACACATACACGCTCACAAAAACTAATCTTCTCAAGTGAAGTGCAATGGATGCAGTACTCCTGTAGACAAACACTAGAATGGAGCTGATGGAAATTGCATGTGGTACTTCCCCATAATCAGTAAATGTCATATAAAATATAGCATTTATTTGTTTACTTTTCGGATGATATTGTGAATAAGTAAATAAATCAAACTACAGTTAAGTTATTTTGACTAGGTATTGACTGCAAATAAACTCTTCATGTATGTGTGTATATATATTATTATTATTTTATAATTGGGAGGTTTTACCTGCATTTGCTGACACTACTGAGATGAGCCAGCAGAGGGTGTTTTAAACTTGAAGTACACACTATAGGTAACAAATTACTGTAAATGTAAATAATGCAGATTAGTTAATAAAGAAGTTTTGAATTAAACTTGTTTTTCAACTCTATAATTAGTATTAATTATATAGTTTTAATATGTACGTTTTATTATTATTGCATTATTAATATTATTATTAAATAAATAAAAATCTTATATAAAAAAGCAAAGCATAGAGTCAATGGTCTGTTGTTGAGTTGTCTTGTTATAGAGGTAAATGTGGCCTTGGAAAATGTGATTTTAGCTGCCTGTGTAGTAGAGGTGTTTAAATAATGTTTTTTGAATGTTATTTTGCAGTTATGGTAGATTAAATGGCATACATCACAGATTTACCACAAAAAGTGAGGTTGATACACAGCATGTGCAAGTGTAATTTCACACAATATGTGAAGCTTTTTCTATCACAGATCTAAAATTGCCACTTTACTTATTTCTGATTGGTCGATTGATTCACCGAATGTGATTTGTACTGATTCCATGCTTGCTGTTTTATTGCTGCTACAGATGCACTGACCCACTTTACACCGTACCAACAGATGTGTAAAACAGTTGTGCAAATGTGTAAAACATGGAAAAGATTTGGTGTATACTATTTCAAATGTTTAGTAACATTTAATTTAACACGTCACATTCTCACTAGTGTTTGAAATATATGATTTCATTCAAAAATAGCTTAATGTCCTTTTTGTCAACGTGAAAAAAAATAGAAAACACATTTTCTTGTTAAAATGAAACCAACATAGCCTTAAAAATAAAATGAAAAGATATTTAGAAATAATCCATCTCCACACCCTAAGCAATTCAAAGTCAAATACAAGTTGATTTGAGTAACTTGTTCAACCCCACAGCTGGGGAGTGAAAGGAGTGACAGACACTTCGATTGACAGCAGTTTATAAATCCATGAAATGACTCGGGAGTCCTGCTCCTCTTCCCTATAATGTGACAGGTGATGGGAGGAGACTGCTTAGTTGGCGTTTCTCACAGCTGACCTAAACACTTTTCAGGCCCTCTCTGCTTTCGTCTCTGGTGAATCTTACTGAAAGGTAACAAATGCTGCATATGCAGACATAAATCTGTTTTTTCCTGCCTTCTGAAAGTGCTAGGTTCTTTATTAAGATGACCAAATCCGTAATAAAGTCAAGTACAAAATGGTCATGTAATTCCATGCCAGCATGCTTCCATTTTTGTTTAGTTTTTTTTACAAATCCTTGGGAACTTTTGGAATGACATAAATACACAACTGCATGAAATATATAACACTGTGTCCTTACTACACACGACGCGGCGACGCCACGGCACGCGATAAAAGGTTTTCTACATATTAAAGTTTTTGTCCTAACGAGCGCCAATGGCAACAGGTGAAATTTTTAATTTAGAAACTGTTTCTATTTCCGCGATGTCGCGGCTGGAACAACATACTGTTATAATGAGCTGAACAACACATAAATTATGAGCTGAATTGTCTTGTATTTATTCTTACTATTTTCTTTTATTTTTGCTGTTTTTATGTGATTTTTAGTAGCTTTTTTATGTTCAGAGTTGATCTGTGTATCTGAATATGCTACTTGTCATCGTTGTTGAGATTCATACGCTGACTCTTGATGTCTGTGTGTGCCTATAAGAAGACCCTTCCCCTATATTTTTTGAGCTGAACAATTATTTAACAAAAATAGAGATAATACTGAAAACTCCAGATTTTCTGCTTTAGAGTCACAGGTCTGTTATATTGAACATAAACATAACTCAGATAAATCTCTGAATCTGAACAACAATCATCACCTGATCATCTTTTTCTCGAGCTTGTCTAACTACCTCACAGCAGTCAAACAAAGCTTATTGTTATTAATTCAAGTGTCAAGAGCCCATCTAAAGCAAACACTGACCACCGCGATGGTAATCAAAAAATGAAGATTTTCTCCTTCTCCTAACATCAGATCTTGAAAAAAAATTAAAGCAAAGATGACCGTTAAAACTGTAAACTCACTGCGGACCAACGAGTGTATTTCCCATATCGGTCACTCAGTATGTACATTTAATAATGTTAAAAAGCTTTAATATTTATGAATTAGATTATAAACGTATCAATTTTGTTGCGAGAGCACTGCACTTCCAGAGAGAACCCGCCCACACATGCTTCTGATTGGCTGTAATATTTGATTGATTCTGTCGCCGTGTTGCGTCGCGTCTAGTGTGGACACCCAAATTGCTTGTCACTGGAATCTTGTCGCATCACGTGTAGTTGGGACACGGTGTTACACTGTTTCAAGTTTAGTTTATATCTAGAGCACATTTAAAAACAAGTTTACCAAAGTGCTGTACATAAAGGGTCATAAAACAAACAACAGTAAGGTACTGTACATAGTAATGTACATTACACACAACACACACAAAAAGTAGTTTTTGTATATTTTATTATGAAAATCTTACATATTGGCATAAAGGCTGTTTTCTCACTACTGTCATTGTTGTTGTGCTTATTATGTTACTACATAGAAAATACACAGT
Source organism: Enteromius mattozi (assembly GCA_032359235.1). Classification (NCBI taxonomy): domain Eukaryota; kingdom Metazoa; phylum Chordata; class Actinopteri; order Cypriniformes; family Cyprinidae; genus Enteromius; species Enteromius mattozi. The sequence continues at coordinate 15,601,876 of JAUMHE010000072.1, forward strand.
AAACTTCTTTACACTGTTCACTAATAAAGCTGTTTTGGTAAACTTCTTTTTTACCACTTAGCGAAGAACGAAAAAGACCACAAGTATATCACAGCCTTTAATATTCAAGGTCTTGAAAGGCAGCTAAGTGTCCAAACGATGCACTGAACTCATTTATTTCAAAAGAGCAAGTAAAATGCCCATTTTCAATGTCTGGTCCCTTTAATGTTCGGCTTAAACTGCTGGCCCTTGCAGTTTCATTATGATGGGACATTTATGGGACAAAAGGGACACCACAGAATAAATTGCCTCGCATGTGTCGCGTTTAATGCAAAAGCTGTATCCTCAGCACCTCCTAGCCTCTAGCTCAGGTACTTTGACAGAGGAGTCCCTGGAGGCTCATTTGTGTTGAAGTGTGCAGCTGGCATTTCAAACAGTCCTGGTACGCTGTCTTTACCTCAGGCTTACACTGAGGAAGAATGACTTTAATTGGCACTCCAGCTTCCTTTAATCTTTGAATAACGAAGAACCAGTTGAGGCTGGCCAGTCGGAGGGTATATACTTTTAATGAGAATGAGTTTATGCGCACTCACCGTAGTTCGATGTTCTGTCTTATTTCATGAATATGTAACAAGTGATAGAAGTGATGATTTCCTTTTGAAGAACTTGCTGTTATTATTTTTTAGAAAATGGGAAGGTATTGTTTCATTCTTATGTTCATTCAAGGCCAGTTTGTTTCAGATCCTGGCTAAAGACAATCAGGATCTAAAGATTTAGCTTTAACCCCGCCACCTTGTACTTTTCTAGGTGAGTCTGATTAGTTTGTCTGGGGTGAATTGAAACTAAACTCTGCAGGAAGCCTGTGCCACAGTGGACACTGTCCATTCTCACCCAAAGACCCTTCACCCCCGTCTGTGAGCGTCTGTGAAGGCATCTGCTCACGGGTATCAATCAGGGAGCCATTTCCGCCACTGTTGGGAACCTGCTGCTAAAAATATCCTGTCATGGCCGGAGGTGCCAAGATAATAAGAGGCTGAGAGCATGATTTGTTGTCCTGAGATAGTAAAGGGTCTATCTGGACTGATATGCTGTCAGTTGTCCTTTAGGCCAGTTTTGTGGACTGCTTGCATCAGCTGTAAATTCAAGTTTTGGCATACAGTACTGTTCAAAAGTTTTGGGTCGGTAAAGGATTTTTTTTTAAAAGATTAAAACTTTTCTTGTTAAGGATGCATTGAATTAACACATTTATAATAATACAAAACACATTTCAGACAAATGTGGTTCTTCAGAAAAATTAAGCAACATATATATATATATATATATATATATGTGTGTGTGTGTTTATATTTAGATGAGATATTCATATTTTAACATTTGCATATTTTATTATTTACTATTATCTTTTGCTTTAGTAAACTTAATTTGCCGCTTATTAATAGTTAGTAAGGTACTTGTTAAGTTTAGGCATTCCCAGAATTTCAAATTTGATGTTTTTTTGTTAAAATGCTTAGTTCTTTTTCTTATTGGTTTCGTATATCATGGTTGTATGTTACATCTAATGTTGGCAAATTAGTGTTTATTGCATTATTTAAGTTTCATGTGTGTTACAATGATGGTGTTTAGTGTTTGTGCGATTGACACTGTGCACCTTCTATATATATATTGATATTTAAAAGCTGCTTGTGATAGGCTTTGGTTCATCATGTGACTCATCACCACCTGCTTTTGGTGGTTATCAGTGTAATGTGCAAAACAAATTTCAATACTTCAAAAGCTTGGTATTCCTACATTATACCAGTTAATCAAATTTTAACTGTTTTATTTAACTGTAAATTCAAAAGGTTAATTCACCCAAAAATGAAAATTCCGTCATTAATTACACCCTCATGTCGTTCCAAACCCAGAAGACCTCCGTTCATCTTCGGAACACAAATTAAGATATTTTTGATGATATCAGAGAGCCATCCGACCCTCCATAGACAGCAACACAACTAAAATGATCCTAGATCCAGAAACATAGTAAAAAACCTGGTAAAACAGTCCATGTGACATCAGTGACCCAACTTCAGTTTTGTGACGCTTGGAGAATACTTTTTTTTGCACAAGGAAAACAAAAATAGCATATCATCAGCATACCATTCTTCTCCTGTGACTTACGTCTTCCACCATTTTAGTGAGTATCTTAATGCAATGCATACGCATGCTTTAACACGTTTGACGTAATCAGCCTTGTTTACATCCGGGGGAAAGCACGTGTGTGTACGTAATCTGCGGATATTTACACCTAGAGGAAGGTGTATGCATACATAATTTGTGTTCCGAAGATGAACGAAGGTCTTACGGGTTTGGAACGACATGAGGGTGAGTAATTAATGACATAATTTTTATTTTTGGGTGAACTTAAAGTTGAGGTGAAGTTAAAACCGTAAAACCTCAAATGTTGCTACAGTATCTTTTACGGTGAGCCACAGCTGCCTGTTTTTTACCGTAAATTTGACTGATTACTTTCTACTGTGTACATTTTAATACTTTATACAGAAAAGCAACGAGGAAACACTGTTGTGATTTTTCCATTGAAACATAATTTTATTCATGTTAAGTGCAGATTTGAATCATCCAAACATAAATCACCCTTCTTTTATTCCCCATGTATAAACGTCATGCGCTATAATCTCAGACGTTCACATATGGCAGCAGCTGGCACAGAGCACACAGTAGATTCCCACATAAGTATGCTCATAAAAATGACATTTATAACCCATTCACAAAACATCTCCACCACTTAATGGCATTTTCTTGTCACCAGGACACTTAGACTCACAGCCGAGCCTGATGTCCCAGTAGAGCGTGCTGGAGATGTATATCCAAGCGCACACTGACCTGCATGACAGAGGCAGAGAGAGCCGAGAGCCACTCCCCTGTGAGCGGAGCGGGCAAGAGGACTAACAACAAGAGCCCTCTCTCTCTCTCTCGCTCTCTCTATCTCTCCGTGGCTAGTGCTAACGGACGAACAAACGCAAGGGGTGGGGGGGGAACAGACCGAGCTGAGAGCAGAGGAGATGAGAAGAGAGAGGAGGACCATGACTAGCGTAACCCGTGCTCTTCCTCGTTTACTTTCAGACACCGGGCAGAAAAAGAGTGCGCTGGAGAGGAAAGATGTGCGGAGGATATCCTTTCAGAGGCCCAAAGGCACCATGGAGTACATGGTGAGTAGTAAATGTTGTCTGTCTGATCCAGGTGGCTCTGTTTACATAATGCACCGGCGTGTGTATGTGTGTGTGTGTTTGCGTGCTGGACCGAGGATGAATGTGTGTACACACTGTTGTAATTATGTTTGAGATGGAAATGTGAGCGTACACATCAGGTGTGATTCATTCTCGCTGTTGTCATGTGCTGCCGGAGTGACTTTAATTGCTGTTGTTGGTGGTAGTTGGTTTGTCTTGCTGCGGTGAAGCCAGGTGTTGTGAAGAGAAAATATGTAAATGTGTAATGAAATGAGACTGGGATGTGTTGCAGTAGAAGTCTGTTTGGAAATACGCCCTTTTTCCTGCCTTGATCATTTGAAGCGATTTGAGAAAGAGGGCGAGAAAGAGAAAGCAAGAGAGAGCTTTTCCATATGCTCTTGAGATGACCTCAAATCAGGTGGTGACTTTCTCCATGGTAACAGTGGCATTGCCAGGGATGCTGGGAGAGGGAGACAGGGATGAGGTGGAAGCTCCCTAGTGCTTTTGAGCCACCTTTACCTGCATGAAATAGAGAGTGTGTGTGTATATATATATATATATATATATATATATATATACAACTATTTTATTTATTTTTTTTGTATTTTATTTTATATGTTTTGCAGTAATTGAAAAAGAATTAGTAGTTTACAGATATTTTCTTAATTTCTTGTATTTTTTTGTTTTAATTTTTGTAAGTGTAGGGTTTTTTTTTATTATAGTATTGACCTGATACTGAAATGAGATAATATCAGGATCACTGATACAAATTAGCTTTTATTTTTTTATATTATCAGTTTTCAGTTTAATATTATTTTAATTTTAATATAAATAAAAATTTTATATAGCTAATTGTGTGTACTTTTGTCAATCTTTATTAGTTTATTTCACTGTAATTTCTGTTTTAATTTAATTGCTTTGTTA
>JAUMHE010000072.1:15614656-15660121 GCA_032359235.1 Enteromius mattozi
TATAATATATTTAATAATTAATTATATTTATTATGTATATAAAATACAAACATATACATATTCATGTAAATATTTATTAAAAATATGTTCTGTTTATATTTTAAATATATTTATATATAAAGTGAAATATAAGAGTGTAAATATATAAATGTGTATATATATGTAAATATATACAGTCTGTGTGTGTATTTATATATACATAATAAATATACACAGTACACACACATAAATTATGTAAACAAAAACTTTTATTTGGATGTGATTAATCACAATTAATTTTATATATGGGTCCCGGCATCTCACATTTTTTATAGTATGCTGTTTTACTCTAAATTGTAAATAAAAAAGACAAGTAAAATGGCTTGAGAATTTGTTTCATTTATATTTTCATTTCTCATTGTATTTCTCTTTCCCAAGGGTATTGCTTATATAAAAGATATCCAATCCTTGATGACATGACAGAACGTACAAATATATTGAGATGTCAGCCTACATATGATCCTGTTGTATCACTGCTGCAGTCTAATAAGGATGAGGCCCTAAAAATACACTGAAAGATACATTTTCAGTTAGTCATGCTGGATTGGCTGTAGATCCACGGATTTAATTTGCTCCGTTTATTTATTTCTCTGCAGCACGCTAACAGCATCGCCTCACTCAGGATGACAGCTTATTAAGAGTGTGCTGCATCCAGAATCCATAAATATGCTCCAATATAAATGAGTGAAAATAGAATGCAAGGCAAGATTCAGGCTTTAATTTAACATGCTGAGATAACAGTAAAAACAGGTGCTTTGTGCTGTTTGTTTCCTGTCCCAGTTGTGCCGGGGCCCAAAGGCAAGCAGAAGTCCAAGTCGCACAAGTTCCTGTGCCTGCGGGTTGGCAGGGCCATGCGGAAGACTTTTGTTTCCCATGCCAGTGCCTCCATGCAGCAGTACGCCCAAAGAGACAGGAAGCACGAGTACTGGTTCGTTGTTCCTTCTGAGAGGTCAGTGCTATTCCCAGATTGGCTGAACTCCACTTTAAATGTCAGCTTCCTGTGCTGCTAAAATGATATTGTTTACTGATCCACTGCTCCAGATCCAGTTGTAGTGAATTTATAGTTTATAGCGATTTTGTAAACGTTATAGACTATGCTAAAGGTGAGGAATTTAAACAAATATATTTGGCACAATTTGTATATTATGTATATTTGTTCTATGGACATAAATGATGTATCCTGATACATAAAATAATGCTGTTTATAATTGTATTTACTTGACAGCACTGAACCTTTAATCTGAAAGGCTTAAGAATTACAAAAGTAGTTTCTCTGTTAGAAATTCCTGTTCATATTAAATATATAATAATGTAAATAATTTTTTACACTACTGTTCAAAAGTTTGAAAGAAACTGATACTTTTAATCAGCAAGGATTTATTATATTTATTAAAAGTTACAGTAAAGACATTTATAATGCTACAAAAGATTTAGTTTTTATATAAATGCTGTTTTTTTTTCTATTCATCAAGAATCCTGAAAAAGTGTCACTATTTCTACAAAAATATTAAGCAGCACAACTCTTTTCAACATGGATGATAATAAATGTTTCTCGCACAGAAATTTAGCATTTGTGAAAGATTTCTGAAGGATCATGTGACACTGAAGACTGGAGTAATAATGTTTGCATCATTGGAATAAATTACATTTTAATATTCAGTATTTTTATGTGTATTCAAATTGAAAGGTGCTATTTTAAATTGTAATAATATTTCACAATATTATTACCTTATAAAGATTTTTTATAAAATAAATGTGGGATTTGTGAGCATAAGACACTTTCAAAAACAATAATAAAAATAATAAATAAATACATTTACCAACCCTAAACTTATAAAGAAAAGTGTAATGTTAATAAAATATTAAAATAAATATTTTTTTTTACATTTATGAATTATTTTATTATTTTTATATTTACTTTTCTAGGTTATTTAGCTTTGCATTAATTTTGTTATGCTGTATCTGATACTAATAAATCATTTGTTTTTGCTGTTTAAGGCCCCCATGTAACTGACCTCTTTTATGATTGGCTAGCTGTATACATGTGACCTCCAACATGAGCAAGCGATTTTTGCAGCTGGGGTTTCAATAAATGGTCTTTGCAGCCCAGGCAGGGAGCTCTAGTTTATTAAACTGTTTCCAGAGCACACCTGTATATCAAGGATAATTTGATTTCTCATTATATGACTCTTAAGATTACAGCATCTGTGTATGTAAGGGTTCGTTTGGGCTCAAAAAGTTTGTCTAAGCATTTACCTACATAAATCTGCTAGGTTATCCTAGGTCAATCCTAGCCTCTATTTGGAACGAGATCAATCTGGTGTGACTAGAAATGACTGTGACTAATTGCCTGACCTACTAATCTGAATGTTCAAAAGCAAAGCCTTATGTAATCCGTCACAGAATCTGTTACTTCTGTATAATACAGCTATTTAGCCACAGCCAGACAGATTAAGAGAGATTTGCATGCTCCATATATGCGTTTTCATCTCCAAACTGAATTATGCATAGATCAGTGTTGTTTTTCAACTTTCCCTGGAGCTATAAATCAACGTAATTAGCTAAAACTACATTATCTCTAACAGATGACAGTCTGTAATGTGATTCCATATTTATGAACATGACAGATCATTTAAAATCGAATATGACATCTGAAAAATAGCTTTGTAATGCATGCTTTTTTCTACAGACAGTGTGATGTGTAAAAAAACCTAATTTCACCCTATGAAGTTATGATGTTTACATGTAGCAACTTGTTTTGATCAGTACTTCACGAGTGGTTTATGACCTCCATCTGGACTTATTAAGCGCTCACAAACCGAGTCTGCTTTTGTGTCAGAGTGGCATCCATGGAAAAGAAGTGTCATTATGTATCAAGGGAAGAGCAGCACAGATAACTGCTCTACTGTTGTCTGACCCAGTTTGGTGGCCAGTCGCATGATCCTTATGAGCATGGACAATGGTCCATTTTGTCATTTCTGAACCGCAAAAGAACATCAACCATGTTAGCTGGTGCTCATCTACGTGCGTACTTCTCATAGCCTGTAAGCTGTGTCTCATGTCCCCAGGAGTCGCCTGGATCGCATCCAAATCTCTCCATGACCAGGTCATCGTGTGTGTGTATATATGCATCCTAGCTTGTGCCTGTGTGTGTTTATGGTTGTAGATCTTTGTAAATGATCTCTCGGCATCAGTGCTATTTGCCAGCAAGCCTACAGGACAAGGTTTCATCACTGTCAACATGCTGTAATCAACTATACGATGCTGTTGACATAGACTATTATAAATTGAACAGAGCAATCTAGGAAAGTGGTATATCAGACTACCGACATGCATTGGGCTTGATTTTAGATATAGACAGTCAATATAGACCTGGAGCCTATTTTAAGTATGTCATTTTTATACAAATAAATTAGTATTGTAATGTATGCTATAAGTTAGTGTTTCTCAACCCCCCAACACTGCACATTTTGTATGTCTTCCAAATGTGACACACCCTTTTCAGGTCTTGGAGTTTCTTGAATGAGCTCATGAGTTAAATCAGGACCAGGGTTGAGAAACACTGCTATAAGTTAAGCACAGCGTTTCTCACCAATGAAGTCAAAAGCTGTCCATTTACATTGAATGTAAACATACTATACAAATGTCTTTTTCCATAAATTGTTATTATTTTTATTATTATTATTTTGATTTCAAGAACACTGTTTACAAATGACCTTTTTTAGCTATTAACTATTGTTATTATAATTTAGATAAAACATGAAAAAATAATATTTGCCAAACATTTTTTTTCAGGAAAAAAAAAGAAAAGAAAGAAAAAGACAACACTCCTTGTCCAACAGGATTTTTAATGAATTTTAATGAGCTATACAGATTTGTATGAATTTAATAGATTTCTTTCTTTTTCCTTTTTTTCTTTTAAATTTAAGTGAAATTCATGATAAACTTGGAAACATCAGGGTATATGTAATTTTATAAATAAATTTAAATGATAAAATTTGTATAAAACATTCAACTAAAATCATAATTTAATTTAAATGATACAATTTAAATTATGATATCCAGGCCTGGTGTCACACTGAGTGTCAGGAAGGAGACGGGAAACGTGCGGATCCAAATGCAAAGCTTTAATAATGTCCAGGTTCAGAGTCGTACAGGCAGGTTCGGCAACAGAGAACAGCGGCATCAGAGGAAAAGGCGAGAGCGTGGTCAGTGTCCGTAGCAAAGGTCGATAACCGGGAATCCAAACTAGAACACGAAAAGACTAAGACAAGGAAGGAAACGCTTACAAGGGGCAGGAAAATCCGTACACACAATGATCAGTGAAGATACAGAGACAAACTGGGGTTTAAATGCACCTGATAATTAGACTGTGGGGCGGAGACAGGAGTGAAACACTAAGGCAACAAACAAGATGGGCAGAGACAGGAATGAAACAATATGGTAACAGACAAGGGGGCAGAGACAAGAGTTCATTGACATGAGTCCATGAATGACAACAGACATAAAACACATAGAGTAATTCTGACGTTGGAGTGCCAACCAGTGAGCTGGGCTGGCAACTCCAGCTTGATCGTAACACCTGGAAGTAATGGAAATTAATTACATATCAATTTAAATGAAATCAATTAAAAATCTATTTATAATCCTCATCTAGTAATTCAAGTAGTCTCTAATTAAAACTGGAAAAAATGAATTGGTCAAAAGTATACGATTTATAAATTGTCCAGCCATGACCTTTATTAGTGCATATATTTTTCCAAAGTATTTGTCATTAAAGAAAATCAAATAAATTGTAATTTCAAATAAGCATAGCATAGCATAGCAAAAAACTAATTTATTGACATTGATGCACAGTATTTAATGGACAACTAGAAACATCATGAAAAATAGTAGCATGGCAACATGGATGAAGAACTGGTCTTGAAGAGGCCCATTTGGCCTGGTCTTGTGTTATTTCTTAAGATTGAACCTGGGCCATTTTTGTGTTTTTGTGTGTTTCCTGTAGGTCAGACCACCTTTATGCGTTCTTTGTCCAGTGGACCCCTGATGTGTATGGAGAAGGGTTGGGCGGACTGACGCGGGAGCCTGGGTTTGTAGTGGTTAAAAAGAACCAGGATGCTGAAAGCGGGGAGCACGACAAACCAGTACCTGATATCACATTCAAGGACTGGGAGGTATGAGCAATAACTGCTGTAAGATAAGTCTCAAAACCAGTTAAGCCTAAAAACTAAATGCAAAGCCTAGAATATATATTATGCATTAAATGATGATTAAACATAACTGACTATTTTAATGATTTGTAATGCGTGTGTTTATTTGATTGTCATAATAATACTTAATAATATTAATCCATGCATTTTAAGTTGTGTTGCTTTGATGTTGACATCTTTGTTGCAATTGTGTTGTCATAGACATGTGATCATGAATATGCTTCTTACGTGATGTTTATGTTCTCTCCTGAACACATGAGCCTGTTATTCACAGAAGCACTGGAGTGTGTATGTGTTTGTTTGTGTGTCTCTTTCAGAGTTCATATCCTCTTCAGCAGCTTCAACCATGTTTATGCACACATACTAACATTTAAGTATGAATGCATGCTTGTTCCTGTTACCAGTCATTATCAATGTCCATGTAATGTCTTGTTGCAGTGTCTTATTTTCATAATGACATCTTTTCCCTTCAAAGGATGTAATGAACTGGTATGTAAAGTCCTTTCATTGCAATGCGTGTTTGGCTGTTACTGTATTGAGCGTACATCTGCAAATGGACACAATTATTTCATCAACCCTCTTAAACCACTTACAGACTCCAGTGAGCTATCTGACTGATAACTGTAGATTATGATTTTTATCGTTTTATAGTCAAGGATAATCACTGTAAACATTCAGTGAAGAAGATAAAGAAAATATGATAGTTAATTGACCAATAATTTATATCTTGTTGAGATCCAGCTATTAATTTTTGTCTATTTGTGTACATTTAAGCCCAGGTAGAAGACACTAGTGATCAATATTATAATGAAAAACAATATTAATGCTATATAATGATGAAATACTGTTAAGATAAAACATTAATCATTTTTTTTATTATTAACAATACATTTCATATGTGCAAAAAAGTGTAAAATATGTCATTTAAAAATGCAAAACCTTTTTTTTCCTGCTTGCTTCCTTGGGTCTTTTTATTTTCACATTTCTATTTGATATTTTAACTTTTCTGTTTGTTTATTTATTGTTTTATATATATATATATATATATATGTTTCTTTTATTGCATTATTTTGCTGACTTTCAGAAATATATTTTCTAGGTTGCCTAAATGTGCATTTTTAAAAATATCTTCCCGATAACTATTTGTTTTCTTATAAAATATGACAAACCTTTAATTTTTTTTTTTCTTACCTATTTATGTTTTTAAATATTTCCAATTCTATTTCTTTTTTGTTTATTATTACTATTATTACTTTATTTTTATTTTGCTGGATCTCTGGAGGATACTTTCTAGGCTATATGTTTGCCTGTGCATGTTTATTTATAACATCTAGATAGCTATTTGACTTTTTATAAAATATAACTCAAGCCCTGTGCAGCCTCTTATCTGGGCTGGCCAGAGGGAAGGCCACATGAGTTCATGCTTTTCTGATGCCCTGCCATCCCATTGGTCCCTCTGGGATATAAACGGCGCAAAGCCTCTAGTTCACTTCTAAGAGTGTCTGTACTTCCGTGGGTCCACGTGGATACTTAATATCGGATATACACCTGCATATCTCGAGGCTTTCTGCAGAAGTGATGTTTTTCTCTAGAAGAATTAAGGAGGGATGTCAGCTGACGCCCAAATACAGCTTTGGCCTGGTAAAGAAAAACACATGCCCTGTGGTTGTAATGTTTGTGTGTGTCTACGCGACTTGAGTACACTTGACATGCACACTGAATAGTGTGGTTATGCGGGCAAGCAGCTGTTGCTTTCTAGGCTTGAAAATTGATGTAATTTAGACATGATGGTAAAGACTGCAGACACATGTTTTTGAAATAGCCTAGCATACTTATATTAAGTATGCAGTTGCATGTAGTAAGTATAGTATTTTCTCACGTGCATAACGCAGCTCTGGTTTTAGCCTACGAAAAAATGATCAAAACTCAACAGCCACAACGTCGTCGGTAGTTTGAAAAACAACGCCTCAGGGATGTTCCCTTATTAAAGTTTTGCGTTGTTAAGTTTAAACAGTTAAACGTGTAATGAAATGGTTCCCACTGCGCTGCTGCGTCTAACGATAGTTGTTTGGAACGCAAGTGTATTTTTAACTCGACCGCTCTTCTGGTGCGACACGCCGTAAACAGCAAGACTGAGTTTCTCCTTTCGTCCCGTACGATTGTGTTTATTTGTCTCATGTAGCAATTATAAATCAAAATGCCGCCTCCGTCATAAAAAAAAGTTATTCAAAGAAAACTTCATAGTTGTTTTTGTAGTGAAGGCTGCAAGTGCATGTAAAGAGTTTTAGCAGTGTATGCTTTTAAGGAGTTACATAAATGGCATTACTAGGGATGGGCTTTTGGATAAGCGAGCATGGGCAAAGAAGAGGAGCAAGACGTTGGCAATGCGTTTTTCATTGCCATGTTATTACTAGCTATTTTATCAAAATATTAATTTACAGGGAAAAAAAATAGTTGATTATAGATTACATTACATTTTTTATGCTATTGTTGATAACAACAAAAAGTCTTCTGCTACAAATTGTTATTTATTTAATATGTAGCCTAAGATTTTTTGTTTTATATATATATATTTATATAAAATAGTCAACATTTGAATAAAACTTAAAGTTGACCTAAGACAAGAATGTGTATTGTTCTTGGTTTTAGGACAACTTTGATGAAAGGTTATGATCCACTTCATATATGTATTTGTATATATATTTGTTATACATGTCTATAATATACAATATACTAAATTATTACAAAATATTAGATACAAAAAATATATTAGAAATGGCAACATGTTTGCAATTAATCAAGTTAACCATTTCTTTCTTTTGTACATCATCTTAATATAAATGTATGGATTTTTTTATAGTGTACATCGATGTAAGTATTTGATCAAAATACAGTAAAAACCAGTAATTGTGAAATTTTATTACAATCTCAAATTGCTGTTCTTGTTCAGGACTTACTGTTTTTTGATCAAATAAACGGAGACTCAAAAACATTGATGACTTAATTATTCTTTGTTTTAGATATTGCATAGGCAGACAGCCATAGCTACAACTGTTCAGTGCTTCAGCTTTGAAAACGCTGTTTAATGTTGTTTGGAGACATGATATGCTGCTGAGCAGCTGGTCTGGGGAAGTTGTTGCAGAAGACGTGTGATCCGTCTTTGAGACAGTGGTGTTTGATCTCGTCAGGTGAATGCTGTTAGATTAAGCTGATTCATGGCACATGAGACTTGGCCTGAGTCTGACTGCAGTTCTGATGCAGCTGTCTGTGGAAAAACAAGGGTGGAGTGCTATTTAAAGTGATTTCGCCAGGCATTTAGTTTTTATTTTATTTTGATCTTCTCTTCTAGGCAGTGCAAATGGCTTGAACTTACTAACATGTCCCTTCCTCCATCTCCAAGTTTGTGAGTTTAAGCTGCAGAGGAGCGTACCAGATAACTTCTCTCCCTTCACATACTCATTTTTGGATGTCAGGCAGATTCTCATGCAACACCACTATTCTGTCTGTGCATTAGGTAGTTTCTGTGACTGAGTACTACCGGCGGATAGATGCGCTAAACAGTGAGGACCTGCGCTCGCTCTGCAAACGTCTTCAGGTGCCACATGCTCAGCTCCACATGTGAACCATCACAAAGACCATGGCACGTCTGCTGGTCACTTTAACAGTTAGGATACTGTATAAAAATCAACCCAAATCTGATTGGGTTTCACAAATTGAATAAAAAAAATACAATTCTACTCTTTGATCTGAATCAGAACGCATAATGGCTATATTAGAGCATTTGTTCCTCTTGATCAGCAGATTGCACTGGTCTTTATGTGGAGTGTGGAATAATAAAACTGGCCCTGAGTTGAGATACAGCCGTTTTTATATGAAATGACACTTAAAGGCTGATAGAATTTCTGCAATAACACTGAAACTGGATATCTGTCAACTGGCATTTCCATCTGGATGACAGAATGGGTTTTAGATGGCTTGAATAAGTGGAAGCAATAAATGAAGCAAATATCATAGCAATTAGTCTCATGCTGTCCCCCTGAGACCTTTACAGATTTTGGTTTAAGTGTCTAAAAGTAGTTGCATTTGACTGCAGTGCTTGTTCTGACTTACTCATCAGACAGGAATCATCACACTCTTAAAGTCAACATGATATTACATTTATCCCTATTTGCTTTATTAATACACTTACCCAGTCTTACTGAGACTGATTCTTCTCTGCATGTTATTCCAACAATTTTTTTGTACTTATTAAAATTTAATATTTTGTAACAATCTACTATTATATTATATTTCATTATATTATAAATGTACATTATTGTATGTATATATATATAATGTATATTATTAATATTCATTGCCTGAGTCTTTTTTTTGTACTCTGTAATCAGTGTAAACTTTTGTTGTAATTATATTATATTTTTGTACTATATTATGTAAGTACATTATAATATATTTTACACTGCTGTTGTATTGCAGTTGCATATTATTTCAATGCATTTTTTTAATTAAAATTAATTTTGTAATATACTTATTTCTAATATAGATTATAGTAAATTAAATATTTTAGGCATTTAGTTTTTATTGCTTTCTGATTTTATGATGTAATTAATGGTTATATATTTTTATATTATAAAAAATAATAATTTCGCTTTACTTTATGCTTGTCTCAAACTTGTATGCATTATTTCTTGTTGAATATCATATTTTAGTCTGAAGTACATCATATTGTTTTAATGAAATGCTTGTGAATGTCATTTCATGTTGATTTTAAAGGAATAACCAACCCTGAAAGTGTGTTGATGAGGTCTCCCTAACCCCATGAAAACAGTGCAAACATCCAAGAGTTTGAGGCTTTACTTAATATGTTTTTGTAAATATGCATAAAAACCAAAACATAAATATCAGATCCAAATCTGATGTTTATGGATTGTAAATCCTTGACATGGTCCTTGGATATTTGCCTTGGTTTGCATTGCTATTGGCAAACTACCCTGTTTTCCTGCTAACCTTTATTCCTGTGCTTTACTACGGTTATACTTCTCATTCCTTAACCTGTGAGATAAGCCTTCCCGAAATTAGTCCCCTTGGTACATTTTCCTGCCAGCCAAACCTTGCTCTTGCTGATCTTCATCCATCCATCTTTCTCTGTCTACATCAGTTGGGTTGTACTGATGTAGAAGCACACATGACCAGATTTAAAGCCTAATTCGTCTGGCTGATAAATGTGTGTCTCTGTAAGCTTCACTCCTCACGTCCTGTAGTCTGACTCTCTCCTGTAATGAGCTGTACTGCTTTTGATGCCCTCTGTGGAGGGGCATGATGCCATTTCAGAATTTTGCAAACGTTCTCTTACTTTGAGAGTACTGTTTACCTGGCATATTTTAGATATGACTGGTGCCAGTTACCTGGAGTCAAGTCCTAAAAAAGTCATTTGATTGGATGATGCATGACAGGGCTGGGAGGTGATAGATAGATAGATACATAGATAGATACAATCTATAGATAGAAAGAAAGAACGAACGAATGAACAAAGGCAGATCGAACGAATGATAGAAAGAACTAATAAATGATAGACTGAATGAATGACAGGTATAACGATCAGTAGATTGAATGAATGAATGAAGGATAGATAAAAAGAACAACGGATCGAATGAACAAATAAACAAAAACATGAAAGATAGAGTGAGTGAATGAGAGATAGGTGGAGTGATAGAATGAACAAACGGTGTGCTATTTTAAAGTTTTCTAAAGAAATCTAACCAGAAACATACAGACTCATCCAGATTTTTGTGCTCTTCATGTAAGAGAATGTTTGTGAAATTTTGGGAGAATCAGACAGTGAGATTGTGTTTATCAGCTCTTTTTCTTTCTGTTTTGAATCAGATCACAACCAAGGAAGAGGTGATCTCCAAACACATGGTGAAGAGTGACCCAGAACCCGAATCATTCAGGCCCAATCTAATTGAACCCAGTGTCCTGCTGCAGCCTGATCAGATCGAGAAGGCAAGTTATAGCTATATGCTGACCTTATGATATTTAACTCAGATGCACCTCAACTTTTGACTAACTCTCATGGGACTCTTGTGGCATTTTCATCATCTACCTGTGACATTTCAATTGTTGTATAATTGGCTCCCAGAGGCCCTTATTTTTATTATACGTTTATTTGAAGTTGCTTCCATGTGGCCTTTCTGTGCTGTCCTGATCTTTTGCGACTTTTCTTTACTCACTTCTGGCCTCCAATCCTCAGCTGGCCAAGCACCTCCCTCCCAGGACGATCGGCTATCCCTGGTCTCTGGCGTTCAGCACATCTAAACATGGCATGAGCATCAAGAGCCTGTACCGAGCCATGCAGGCCCAGGACTCCCCGGTACTCATGGTGATCAAGGACAGTGATGGACAGGTATGAGCTTCTGGGTTTTAGCTGAAGTGTGTGGTTTTACATAAGGAGCTTTCACACCGGAAAAACATTTTAATAGTTCCTAGAACAGAGTTTTTGCTTTTTGGCATGTTTGCACCACAGGAACTAGGAACATATTTCTTGGAATTCCGTTTAAGGGAAATAATTTAAAGGGTTAGTTCACCCCAAAATGAAAATTCTGTCATTAATTACTCACCCTCATGTCGTTCCGAACCCGTAAGACCTTCGTTCATCTTCTGAACACAAATTCAGATATTTTTGATGAAATCAGAGAGCTGTCTGACCCTACATAGACAGCAATAAAAGACCAGTCCATGTGACATCAGTGGCTCAACAAAAATATGATGTCATATGGATTGTTTTACTAATGTTTTTAGTTGAATTCGCATTTTGGATGGAAACGTGTTCAGTGATGTAAGCATATGCTTATTTGTCAAATACCAGATATTCAAAACAATCTTTGGCTTATTTTCTGCAGATGTTTGGAGCTCTTGCGTCAGAGCCATTTAAAGTCAGTGATGGCTTCTATGGCACAGGAGAGACATTCGTTTTCACCTTCTGTCCAGAACTTGAGGTGGGCAATAAATAAATTACGTATACATGTAGGTCTTAGATAAAACAGTAAATTGTTTGTTGATGATTATGTATAGTTTTATTAATGTACTGTATATTAGAGGCTTCAATAGTATGTCACACACATTGTTAAACAACTTGACATTTTCTAGGTCTTCAAATGGACTGGTGACAATATGTTCTTCATCAAAGGAGATATGGATTCCTTAGCTTTTGGTGGCGGAGGGTATGTATAAAGACAAGTTGGCATATTTTAATTATCAGTGACTTACTGTGTAGACATTAATTCTTATTTTCATCTCTTAGGGGTGAATTCGGGTTGTGGTTGGATGGCGACCTCTATCACGGCAGAACTCACTCATGTAAGACCTTTGGAAATCCAATGCTCTCGAAAACAGAGGACTTCTATGTGCAGGACATTGAAATATGGGCCTTTGAATAACAACCACCATCCCACCCCCACCTCACGAACTCGGTGCACAATAAAGCGGGGTTATAAGGCCACATCACTAGACCCCCGTAACTGATTGTACACCTTTCACCTGGCTCCTAAGAAGCCCTGGTAGAGGCAGAGCAGATATACAGCGTACACTGTCCTTCATTTCTGGAAACGGTCAGCATGGGTGGGTGTTCTTTGCTGGTGTCCCAATGAAAGTTTCTTTACCCATTTGCAGCCTGAGGTCCTCTAGTTTTGAGGATAAGGAATGGCGCTAATGGCTTTTCCAGAATGTTGTAGAACTTTCCAAAAGAAATATAGCTCCAGACCTTCCCAGGAGTCGTAAAACAATAGGTTTTCAGTCTTACTACTTTCATCAACTGTAGCATTGCATCTCTTTCAAGCACTTTAAATATCTAACCTCAAAAACCCGTTATTTATCTGTGTCTGTGCGCTCACACAGGCTCTATATACTCAAAAGCCACTACTTAATGTAATATTCAGTACCGTGTCGCTGTAAAAATGTGGAGTAACATGCAAATTCACGTGTGGCGCCCTTTTCATCCTTTGTCTTTTAGGAAGCCATTTTGGTGTGTGGGGCATCTGAAGGAGTATATATACATATATAAATACATATAGCAATTATATATTTATACCTTTTATTAGTGTACTATGTACATAACTACTTCCCATGTTGCTGTTATGTGTGACAGTGATATGGTTTGCGCTACTTTCCTTGTAAATTTGTTCCAATAAATACATTTCTATATTCACACAACATTAACGCTAATCCAATGTGAACGTGGAGTTTTCGTCAGGTAAACCAGTCTCTTGAGGCTAGCTCTACTTACAGTATCAACAGTAACCTGGGAACCGTATATAAGGTGACCTGGGCGTTCGAGGGTGATGAAATGACTGGTGCAACCAGAGCCAGACTCCGGGGCTTAAGAATGACTGCTGTCAGCGATCACGAGAACGCCTGTTACTGCAATATTTACAAAGAGGCACACTGACACAAAAGTTGTTGGAAAAATTGTGAAAATTGATGGGAAATTGGCTCTTTTAACAGTGTTCTGACTTTTAAGTTTAAGCCAAGAGATGGCAGTTTCCCATTGTGGCCAGCTGAAAACATGCCCAAACATTTGACCCGACTGCGCGCGTCTGTTGTCAGAGCAGACGTCTTGCTGTGAAGGTCTGATGCTCTCTGCATGCCGTGGGATAGTGGAGCCGAAGGACTTGGACGCCCTTCTGGGGCCAACTGCACATTCCTGGTCTTCCAGTATTTGATGCCCATGTGGAAGCTCAAAGAAATGTCATTAATCAATCCTCTTGAAGATCCCTGACAGATTATGTATCAATGTATTAATCACAATAAAATCTATGTAATATTGTTTTTGGTGGTTTTGTGTGTATGCATGAAGGAGAGAGACTTAAGGTCTTTGTAGACTGAGTGCAAAATCCTTTTTCAATAGGAACCCATGCAACTGAAAATTTCTTGTATCGTTCCTCCTTGCATTGGAGGTACCATTATTATAGATTGTGGAAGTGATGGTTTAAAGTTAAAATGTGTTCATGATGGATTTATTTCCTACAAACATGTAGGCTTTTACTTCATAAGATTTAAATTGATGGACTGGAGTGGTGTGGATTATTGTGATGTTTTTATCCACTGTTTGTTCTCTCATTGCGACGGCACCCATTCACTGCAGAGGATCCATCGATGAGAAAGTGATGTTATACTAGGATTTCTCCAAATCTGTTCTGATGAAGTAACAAACTATGGCAGAGGGTGAGTAAATCCCACCAAACTGAACTATTCCTTTAATCTTGGAATAAACAATGATTCCCTACAAAGGCCAAACCCAGTAAATGTGCCACCACTGGAACTTCAGATGCTTTATTTTCAGTTTTCTCTAAATGCAAGCATAATTAAGCCAACCACCTTTGTTAGCACAGATCATAGTCTAAGAGACAAACATTCACAAAATGTTTAGTTACTGTGTTTCGTAGGGCAGAATAGTCTATTTGTTACAGTCTTCAGGCCACCAAATCCAAAAAACACCATCATAGAAACCAAACTTCAAAGAAATGTCTGTAAAAAGCTATTTAAAAATCTGAAATGCAGTTTTAGTAAAAAGTATTGGTCTTGTGATATATGATACAAAAAGTCAATTAGTTAACACTTACTGCAAAGGCCTAAAAAAAACATAAAAGAGGTATTTAAATTCAGAAAATATGAGAGGGAATATGACCGCACATGCACGATAAAGAATTCCCATGCTCCTCAGCAGCACTCCTGCTTTGTCCTCTCTTACCTCTGCCTTGACTTTTAAGTACACCGCATATAATACAACGCCAAAGAAGTGACCAATCAGTGTCATGGGGAGGGGGTTCAGCCTGGTGATTGAAACAGATGTTAGATATAGTATGCAGACAATAATCATGTACATTATGTCTGATGTTGATGAAGTCTGAACCTACACAGAAAGCAGTCCAACTGGTCCCGAGACACACTCCCCTCCCAACTGAAAATAACACAAGCAGGCTCTTCTAAGATCTAATAATGAATCTGCAAGAACATTTGTTATGATTAAAATGGTTTGACAATGTATAATAAAATATGAATTAATGTATATAAGTGTTTATGGCTTTAATGGTTCTATTCAGTATACAGTGGATTAATTACATAGGAGGCCAGTCACAGATGATGAACGTTTGGCTTGTGGTAGAGAGTTCCCTCTAGTGGAAGTTTACCCACTAACCTTTTAACACAAGACTAAAAATATGACCTTGCAACTCTATTTTAATTCCAAAAGCTAGAAGCAGATACTTACTGTCTTGTGAAGCAAACAATTCATGCAGCGCCTGTGCGAGAACATCCACCACAAACGAATGAGACGTCTTCCGTTCCCAGTGGAACTTCTTTTTAGCCTGTGTAAGGGGTCAAATAATAGCGTTTTCACATATTCTCGTTACAAAGCATTTCATCACTGACTCTAACAGAAGTGCACAGGAGCACATCTTCAGTTCTGAAAATAAAAAATGTTGAAATATGGATTAATTCTACTCATTTGAATAAAACCCTAGGCTTTTAACCTGCAACAAGGCCGTGTTGTCAGTGAGATCCGGAATATTCTGAAGCAGACTCCTCCAAATCCTGACATCATTGAGCGCTACGCTCATCCCTCCGCCAGTTAAAGGATGCCTCATGTTATAAGCATCTCCAAGAAGCAAAACTCCTATCACAGAGGATATTAGATATATTTTAAAATAATTAGCTTCTAACAGTCTATGCCATAAACAGTACAGTATTTGTTTAAATAACTAACAACATTAATAAAGTTTGTTTATGTATTACTATGTACTATAAAACAAAAAACTGCCACTGCTACAACTCTATGCTGTTTCTATATTGAGCAGTTACCTGGTTTATTAACGGGTGACGAGGGCAGGAAACTTGCTGGCATGGATTTCAGACGATTATTTTGTACAGCCAACAAAAACGGGCTCTTTAAGTGATCTATCAGGCACAACAAACCACAGTAAATTTGCTAAAATAAAAAGTGTGTTCATGTACGTACTATATGTAGACAGAAACTTTAGGATAGAAAGGATAGAAAATTGTCAAGTTTTCCAAACCTGAGTTTGTTGAGCAGAAAAGAAAACATTATGAGGAATGTGGGTAACCCAACTAGTCACAAAAACACAATAGAAGTCAATGGGAAAAAGAAAAGTTTGGTTACCCATATTCTTCAAAATAAGTTCTTTTTGTGCAGCAGTAGAAAGAAAGTCATAGAGGTTTGGAACAACAACTTTCTTTTTTGTGTGAACCCAATCTTCTGACCTGGCAGTTGTGGATGGATCTTCTCTGTCATGTATTGGCTCAGGTGTTTGGGCAGACGTCCCTGTATGTCCACCAGAACACGCGTGTCAGTAGAGGATATCTGGTAGATCAGAACCGGCCCGTGGCAGCTCAAAACCAGCTCAGCATAGTTGGGTTTATACTGAGGAGAGTTCTGTTGAGGCGACCCAATACAATAAAAGTAGCGTGTTGCATTTAAATTCACAATGCAAAACTGTGTGTTAGGTTTTCTTTCTTTCACTGTTAAATGGTTGTGAAATAATAAGAAGTTAAGGAGCATCTCATACCTTCATTATGCAGCCTACAAAGTTGGAACAGTTCTGAGCCCTATACGAGCCCAAACTCTGTCTGAATTTTGAAAAACATCCATCTGCCACCACTGTTAGAGGAGCTCGTAACCTCTGCAAAACATATATATATATATATATATATATATATACTACATGCATACTATAAGAGTCAAATTCACAGTTTCTGAGATTTGTGAAGTTAGGCTACATAAAAATAATCATTATTTAACCACATTGCTTTAACAGTTTTTGCTTGTTCCTAATGTTATGCTTTTGAAGTCACCCAAGGTTATCACTGGTTAACATAACGAAACCCAAAACTTGTTAACTACAAATTTTGAAGTGATGATTCCAAAAACAGTCTCTGTTTTGCTTTTGCACGTAACACTTCCTTTCAAAATATGATGATATGAAAGTGATTTCATGGCATTTTAGCTTTCCACAACCATTTTTAAGGTAAAGGCGTCTTGTATTATCCCTTCATCATCATAAAAACGGCCACAAAATCACAATTCCTGTCTTCCTCTGAGCCACCTTACAATTATGTTAAATTCACAGCTGATTTTCACAATTCTGAATGATGCTGTTGACATTATTTTAAGCCTAATCAGGATTTCCACTTTTCACTTTATTTGTAAATTGCAAATTAAATTATACATTTTAAATACATTCATTTGTAATTAAAACTTTTGACATTTGACTGCTTTTGTTATGTTGGTAAGTACATCATAGCTCATACATAAATATCATTTGGGAAGCCTTTGTTCTTATTTTTTTTAAAGACTGCCCATTATAGAAAGTTTTTGATATTTTTTAACTTCACATTATCAAATTAGGTCATATTAGTCCCTTTTTACAAATTACCAAAATGTTTTTTTTTTAATTTCCAGGAATGTATTATCAAACTATAATAAAGAGATGGATGGGTGTGGTCTTTTGACTAAGCTGTGTTTTCCCAGAATGTTTGTCCTTGTATTGGACACCTGTGACACAGCCATTTTCCTCTTCAAGGTACGTTACTGTCCCTTCTATGAACCTCACACTCAACAAACACCAGGTAAATATGTTATTAAAAATACTTGCAATATTTTAAACATGCAAGACACACACTGTATGTTGACCTTACTTCGGCTCTGCTGATGCAGCTCTTCGCAAACCCATGATAAAGCGACCGTGGTGGAAAGCTCGGCCACACTGGGTCTGGTCTAGAGAGTAAGGAATCTCCACAGCCATCCCACTTTCAGTATCATGAATAATGTACCCATTCACAATGCATGCATCCAACCCTTCAACTGACTCTACAAGAAATAAGTATTATAGGTCAGATGTCATTATGAATTGCAATGAAAACTGAAAAAACAAAAAGAAACTCACTTTCCAGGTTTAATTGTTTGAGGGCACGATATCCACCAGGCTGAAGCAATTGACCCACTATTCTGTCAGGCTCTCTTAGACTCCTCTCAATCACTGTAACCTTGCGTCCATCTCGCCCAAGAACCGCTGACAGCGAGGAGCCCAAAACACCGGCCCCTACAATGATGACATCAGGGTCTGGGGCAACAAAATTTTCGATGTTGGTGGTGTTATTCTGTAAATACATAATAGATAAAAAGAAGATAGACATAATAATAATTTTTAGATAGATAAATTTGTACAACACTTCAGATTTCACCGTGATCATATTATTTAGCTCATTATCAAGCGTCAATATTTAATTCTGCACAGTTCACACATCACTCCATCGTCATACCTTAAAATGTCGTGAATTAAAGACGAGCATACACAGGAAACTGTTGCATCTATAATGACGGAATACTGAAATCATGACATCTAACCCAAACGAGCAAAGTAGGCTGACAGAGCATTACGTGAAGAGCTCAGAGCAGAGAGCAAGTATAAATCCCGCCCACTCATTCAGCTATCCAATCATATCACTGTACGATTAGATCAGAGGCTTGCGTCCTAAAGTGGC
This sequence comes from Enteromius mattozi, assembly GCA_032359235.1. Taxonomy (NCBI): domain Eukaryota; kingdom Metazoa; phylum Chordata; class Actinopteri; order Cypriniformes; family Cyprinidae; genus Enteromius; species Enteromius mattozi. Next base: position 15,633,463 of record JAUMHE010000072.1, read on the forward strand.
ATGGCATCGCAGTCTGGTTTTCAGTGGCATGAACATTTATGCTTTGGCACCTCCAGCATAATAACGTTTACTATTAATTTTTTTTTAAGCATGTAAAATAGGCAACAAGATCAAAATATGGTATTTTCGTTCCATTTTACTTCTACTTCGAATTATACAATGCTGAATTCTGTGCGTAATCTCAATTAATTGTCAGATACTTCCACAGACTACAGGGGGCGACATATACATAAAGAACAAAATCTAGATTGCAATAACTGTACTAATAATTTAAAAAAAACACCAAATGAAGTGTATTATGTATTTTATGACTTGTATTTTAACAGAAGAAAGTTTAGAATGTTGGCTATTTTAGTCATTTAAAACACATATTTGCTTTAAACTTAAAATCACTCTCCCACTTTTGCTAATGATCTGTTAACTTAAAAGTGACAAACTGCTCAAAAAAACCAAAAATGTAGTTTCAATGACTCGAAGCCCTCTGTGCAGATGAGGGGAGTTTCTGTTGACCAATCAGCGTTCAGTGTAGACGGCAGCAGGAGCTTTACCTGAACAGGTACACGATCGCTTGTGCGAGTAATTCTGAAGCTCTGTGTGAGTGAGTGTGTGAGGACAGTAAGGTTGACGACAAAACACACACCACACTATGGAGACTAGAGGAGTTTTATTTCTCTGTGTGACCTGCCTCAGTCTGTTTACAGGCGCGCGTGGCGGTAAAAAGGAAATTTACGCGAGAATTGTGGATTTGGTGGCTCCAGGTGAAGAGTTCCTCACGGAGGATGCACTTTTCTCGGTGTTTGAACTGCTGGAGAACCGCGTGCAGTGCTCCGGTGTGTCGTGCGGAAAGGTAGGACGGATTTGACTTTAAGACCTGCTCATTTATATATATAAAAATTTACGTTGTCTTAGCCTACATGTTATAGGTTATGAAGAGAACACCTCATACAGTGTGCCAAGAACATTACAAGTTAAAATTAAAAAAAAAAAAAAATATATATATATATATATATATATATATATATATAATTTTTATTTATTTTTTTGATAAGTGAAGCCTTTTTAAGGATCAGTAAGATTTGTGTCTATACCAGGAAATCACATTTTATGTGACATTTGTTTCACATTTGTGAAAGCCATATGAAACTTTATGGAATTTTATGTGTTCTAACTTCAGACTCCATCATTACACAAAAATGTTTTTCTCTCCGGTATATAGTGTCTATCTGTCGAACATCTGCAACAGTTGTTGAGTAATTACAGCAGCTCACAGGAACTACAGATGGAGGATTTCTTTACGATGGCCCCTGGATGTTGTCTGTTCTTGAGCGCTCCGCTGGAGACCTGCAGGGCCATACGGGAGGGCCGCTGGGGTAAAGAAACCCATCACTTCATCCAGATGATCTTGGGCCATGACAACACCACCAGCATTCTTAGTGAGATCAATGCAACAGAATATGAGGGTTTAGAGCAGGTGTTTGATGAGGTGGAAAAATACTATCAGCCAGACACACATGAGGTTAGTAACTGCAATTTAGAATTAAACTAAAAGTGCTAATCATTCAGCATCAGCACCATTTTGATTATAAGTAACATGGCTGTGATGCATGTTAAGACACATTTTGTCCACATTTTCAGTCCTGTCTTTCACTAAAAGACATCCTGGAAGAGAGCAGTGATCATCACGTAGAGCTGGACGCTGTTTTTGCAAACATCCTCTATCATGCTTTGCGTGGAGACTGTATGAGAGCACTTGTCCTTCCTGAGCAACTATACTTTCTGGATTACATCTTCAGCCATTTTGCCTCTGATAATCTTACACTTCATGGTATGCCTGTTTTGAAAATCCTGATGATCTTATTAACCTAAAATGTGTTTCACGCTGTTGAATTTTAATTTTAATTGTATTTTTCAAGTACATTCAAGTACAAATATTTTTTATGTTACAGAATCAACCTGAATAAATACTGACACACCAAAAAAATAAATAAAATATATATATATATATATATATATATATATATATGCAGACAGATATTTTTTCTAGTTTTATGCCCAAAATCACCTAATTTTGATAAACTGTTCAGGAAACAGGACTTAATCTTACGTCATTTTGCTCATTAAGTAAATTAATCTTTTCTGCATATTAAGTGCAGATATTTGCACTGGACAACAAGACAAAAATATTAAGAGAGTAAGAAAATCAATTTTTAAGTGTAGATTTCTGTGTTCAGCATTTTTTATATATTTATGCATTTGGCAGATGTTTTATTCAAAGCATTTTCCATTGCAAAGAAAAAGTAAAAATTTCGTCCGGTAATGCATCTGAACTGTGAATCAACCACATAACCTTGGTTTTTCTTGCACAAATGGTTAAAATGGTACCTAACCAGGTCCTTCTGGCTGCAGCTTCATGCTTTTAATACTTGTTCTGAAGTAAAGCATTAAGCACAGTATTTTGGTAAAACTAAACATTTGCGCTGTATTTTATAATGATGCCATTATTACTCAGATTTTGAAGAGCTTCTTAAAATGCTAAACCTGGGCGGAGAGGAACACGACCATGATGATGCCCACACTGATGATGAACCCCACCGCAGCGGGCTGACCCCCAGACAAAGTCATCAGGACAATCACCATAGCAACAGCAGCTGGGACACGGCAAGATACAGCAACGTTTGCTTGGGGCATCATGAGAAATCAATGCATGCTGCAGAAATCGGTTCATTTAGAGTTTGACGAAGAGAACGGTCATTCAGATGGGCAATAGATTTTTTTGAGGCCTGTAACATCACATAACAACATTAATAATTGATGGATGTTGTGACATACGGTGCAGTCTGAGACCATGCAATCTGTCTGTAATGATAATCAGAGTGAAATTAAAGCCTGTCATTTGACATCCATGCAACTAATAATAGTGCACACTGATGCATGCATGCTTGTCAGAGCAATGAAAGTTAGTAAATATATGCATGTCTCAGATTGTTTTTGTTTGTTTTCCTTGCAGATGTGTTTTAGCGCTGAAGACCTTCTGAGGATCTACCAGCTGAACTCTTCATCGCTAACCAGAGATCAGTTCACACAGCTCAGTCCTGCTCTGATTCAGCAGATCATCAGTGGAAGCTGTTCTGACATCACGTCCACCCACATGACCCCTGATTCTCTGAGCACCGCTGAGAGTGAGTGACTTTTGTTTACACCATCAGACCAACATTCAATAATTAGTCTAATTTGCATGACTTGTGAATATTGACAAAGTCCAGAAACATAGTCTTAACTAATAAGCAGTAACAAACCAAAATACGCAATCTGCAAATGTCTGGGCCATTCAACTGGTAGCTGCTCTAAACATATACAACTTAAACTACAGTTAGTTGACTGACCTGATGGCAAACGTTATGAACTGCAGCATGTATTTTTTACATGTAAAGCCAGTTTAATTTGATGGGAGTGACAAACATTAATATACAGTAGTACTGTTTTTTGTAAAAATAATCATATTAATCTCTCTGAAAGATATATGGGCATCTCACTACTAAATGCATATTTTTATGCAGGAAGTACAAACTGTTTATATTTTATGTTCTTGTCAATGATAGTGAAAGTTTAGACGATTGCTTACATTTAGTTTGCGTATCAGAAACATGACACATTATAAAACAATAGTACACGACTGCTGGCTTTTCTGGTTCTCCCACAATATTTAGTTCTTGTTGACATCTTTTTGTTGGCATCAGTCTCTTGACCTCAGCTGAACAAGGAGACTTCAAAAAATTCACACAGTGACTGATTATTTTAGTTACCATTTCTTCTTTAAAGAATGAAACTGGCATTCCATCTGAATGACCTGTAGCTGTTTACAAAAACCAGTCTGTACGACAGCATACCTGTGACACAGTGATCTCTTTATAAAATCACTGAATAAGCCCTTTGTGCCCAGGATATGGATATGCCACTCTCGCCAACATTATCATCTGTCTGATGGCCATGTTTGGGATCGTGGTGCTGCTGTTCTCCAGGTGCACGCAGGTGTTCCAGATGTGCATTCAGTTCTGCATCAGTCTGGCTGTAGGATCTCTCACGGGTGACGCTCTTCTGCATCTGCTTCCTACGGTGAGCAGCCGGAAAAAATATTTATAAATGTCTTCATTTAATTGCGACAGAGTGGAACAGAACAGTTAGAGTACTGTAAATGTAGTAAAGTTTCTGTATTGAAAGATTTGAAGAAATGTAGCATGACATCACTTGCTCACCAAAGGATGCTCTGCAGTGAATGGGTGCCGTTAGAATGAGAGTCCAAACAGCTGAGAAAAACATCACAATAATCCATCCAGACCATCAGTTAACGTCTAACGAAAAGCAGTGGATATTTCAAGAAACAAAACCATCATTACATAACTTGAAATCATCGCCATTGTACTCTCATTCTGACGGCACCCATTCACTGCAGAGGATCTATCGATGAGCAAGTGATGTACTGTAATGCTAAATTTCTCCAAATCTGTTCTGATGAAGGAACAATCTGACCTATATCTTGGATGCCTTGAGGGTGTGTACATTTAAGCAAATTTTCATTTTTGGGTGAACTATTCCTTTAGATTTCATTGCTTTGCGACTGATTGTGTTTGTGCAGTTCTTTGGTCTTCATGCGCATGAAGAAGGACACAGTCATGAGGGAGAGAACCTTGACTATATTTACAAACCCCTGGTGGTCATTGGGGGCATCTATGTTTTCTATCTGATGGAAACCATCTTTGCCATCATCACTCGACATGGTCATCATCATGATGGAGTGAGTGGTCAAATTTCTTCAGATGCCATAAATTTATCAAAAAAGTTAAATCAGACTGTCAAGTCATATTTATTTTTGAAAAAAAGTTAAAAAATCAGATGAATGATATATGCTATTAAAATAATTTAGAATATACATGTAGATAGGAATAAAAAAAAAAAAGTATGTTGTATTTGAAATCTAGACAAATATATTTTCTTTCTGCTAGTCTAAATTAATGTTTAATGGAAGCAAATTAGCCCAAATTCTCAAAACTGATCAGAATGGTTTTGTCTGTATATCAAGATGGCTGCCAAATGAACTGGCTGTTCTTGAAGGATCTGTCTGTGCTGTAAATGACCTGTCTGTTGTCTGTTTGCAGGAGTCTGACCCTCATAACCACAGCAAAGTTCTGCAGATGTTCCAGAGCAGGAGAACAAAGCGAAACAACAACTCCACCTCACAGGACGAGTTGGTGAGCAAGTCTGAACTGAGAAGTTATTATGTTTCAAAACACTACACAAACACACAAAAATAGACAAAACTAGCATTCCCTGAGGAGGTCAGGTGAAATCATGTTTCACAAACCCAGACAGTTAAAAAAAAAAAGAGGTCATTTCAGGATTTAAAGACAATAGTCTGAGAGTTTATTGCTAAGTGAATCCGAAATGTTGGTGTTCATTGTTAATTAATGAGTTAATTTACCCAAGTTTACATAGTTTTCTGTTAGGTTAGCTTTAATCCTATTAAGACAAGAAATTTGGGTTTCATAGGTGGACTTCTCCCTATTTCTCTTTTTAATTGTTCTTTTTTGCAGTATATATAATATGTATCCATAACATGTCTAATTTATTTTTATTTTTGCTTTTAAATTGTAATATAAAGAAACAAACAAACAAGAAAATACACAACTTATTGCACAAGACAAGACAATACAAAAAAATAATAAAATTACAGAAAACAGCATAAAACAGGATATCAAAGTTATTACCGTGGTGAAAAGAGAATCCATCCGGTCTATTGAAGTGTCTTCCATATAACGGAAAAAGGGTAGCCAAATTTAATGAAATACTTTTAATTTTGTCTCTGAGCCAGTATGTTATTTTCTCCAAGGGTACAAAGTTATTAACCTCAGATAACAATAGACTTATGGGAATAACAGTATCAGATTTCCAATTCATTCCAATGTACTTTTTTTTAGCAATTATTAGCAACATTTTTGTGAGACTTATGGCATAATTTTGGAATTGGTGTCATTTCCCAATAAACATACTTCTGGGTCTGGATATCAGAGATAAAGTTACATACCTGAACTCCATGTGCAGTGTAAAAAAGTTCCCTCCTCAACACCACATCTAGGTTCCCTCATTTTTTTTTAATTAAACTTATGTTTTTATGGTGTGATATACAATTAATGGAGGAAGTTAAACTAAATCACTCTGTATCTAAAATTTAAGTACTGTATGATGTAACACCATCCTTACACAGTTCCCCTCATGTTTCTCCTTCAATGCTAATGTCCAAGTCATGTTCCCATCTCACTTTAGATTTGTCTGTTTCAGACAATAGTTTGTTTATCATAAGAGAATTATATATTTTAGTTAAATTATTTTATTTTTCTTTGTACCAGTCTAATTCTCTTAAAGATTCAAATGTTATAAACAATTTTTTTGAAGATCTTGATATCCCTCAAATTAGCACCGAATCAAAAACCAAATTAGATGACCCTATTAGTTTAACTGAAATTCTGCATGCGATCTCACAGGTGCAAAGTGGAAAATCCCCAGGCCCAGACGGATTTCCAGCTGAGTTTTTAAAAAAAGTTTTCTCCATTGATTCTTTCGGTTTTTGAAGAATCTCTTAACAACGGTAGTTTACCCCTCTCCATGCGTCAGGCATTAATTTCACTGATCTTGAAACCCAATAAAAAACCCACTTGACTGTGGATCTTATCGTCCAATGACCCTCCTCAATGTTGACGTGAAAATTCTGGCCAAGGTCCTTTCAATAAGATTGGAAACCGTTGTGCAAAACATAATACACCCTGACCAAACAGGTTTCATAAAAAACAGACAGGGTTTCTTCAATCTTAGAAGATTGATGAACATAGTTTACACCTCGTCAGATTTATCAATACCGGAGGTCTTAGTCTCTCTCGATGCGGAAAAGACCTTTGACTTCGAGTGGCACTATCTTTTTTTTTACATTAGAATTATATATTTTAGAAATGATTTTGTATAGTGGTTGGCTCGAGTAAATAAACTGCTCCAATTGTGTTCAACTAGCTAGTTTCAGTTGTGTTTTAACTCTTAAAAAGTCTCGCAATTGCAAGTACCTAAAAAAATCCTTATAGTCTAAATTGTATTTGGATTTAAGCTGCTCAAAAGACATCAGTATTTCATCCTCAAGACACTGTTCTAGATAAGCGTTTCCTTCGTCCGCCCATTTTTTTAAATCTTGGAAATATTTTGGGAGCAGTCTATTATTCCATAATGGAGTCCCTTTCTGTCCTAATGTCTTTTGCAGTCTTACCTACAAACAGACTGTATGAGTAATCATTGGATTTCTGATTTTTAAATTTACATAATTCTATTTTAAGCAATGAGGGGATAACCGGCTGGAATGCCAGCATGTGAAAATTTTATAGAAAGTTTGTCACTGATTGTTTTAAATCGAAATGTAGCCAAAAGCAATATTTCACTCTTATTAAAGTTGACCTTATAACTGGAAAATTACTATATGAATGTAATAGTTTCTGCAGATGTATAAGACAATCTGTCGGGTTGGTTAAGAGTAAGAGAATATCATCGGCAAAGACTGATATTTTATGTGTTTCAGTATATTTAGATATTTGTACTGAAAAATCAAGACAAAAATACTTAGTCAAATATTTTCTTTATTGCAGTACAGAAATATAATATGAATATGCAGAAATATCCCTGAGCTCTTCCTCTGTGATCATCTGTAATACTGTCAGTTTGTCCTGATTTTAGGTGGATGAGCAAAACAACGACAAGTCCCTCCTGGAGCCGTTCAGCAGCGCTCGAGGTCAGTGAATGCGGTCAGGAGTCAGGGTTAGACACATCTAAACCATGACCGTAAATAATTACACGCCTATTAGAGATAACCACATGTTTGTGATGTAACATGACTCACAGTTAAGGGAGTAAAATGACCTGTTAGTAAAGTAACATTTGCACACACACTGAGGTTGTAAAAGGTGTCTGCTGCCATATTATTTTTTTGAACACTGACGTATATACTGGTGTTATTTTAGTATTTTTGTTAGTTTTTTTTATAGTTTTTATGAGCTTTTTATTTTTATCACAAGCAAGATTAGATAAAAGATTAGATTATGATTATATATTAAGCAATTATTTATTTGGACTTTATATAATTATTCTATAAGTATTATAAAATATAAAATAATTAAGTTCAATTATAAAATTATGATTTTTCTTTTTTATTATTTTTTCCATCTCTCTGTTTCATCAATAATATTTATGATTTTGATCTTGTCTTGTCTCTCAGAGAAGCGTCTGCTGCCATATATGATCACCATTGGTGATGGTATTCATAACTTTGCAGACGGTCTGGCCATGGGTGCTGCGTTCTCCGTGTCGTGGCGTTCAGGACTGGCAACATCGCTGGCTGTTTTGTGTCACGAGCTGCCTCATGAGTTAGGTGAGATGTGTCTGTTTGAGGGAAACTCTAATCTAGCCACAAAAAATGCATTAAAAACAACTAGAATATAAAAGCTGGTTAAATCAGACTTTGAATGTTGTTTAAATATTCTTACAAAAGTTTGCATATTAAGGCCTTTTAGAAACATTTTAGGTTTGGTTTTCTACATGATAGCCTTGAAAAAACACTTAATAGGTTTGTGCAGTAACACAATGTAAGCTACTGATTCATCAAAACGATGAAAACAAATGGCACTGGGCCTGTTACATGCTTCTTTTTCATGATGCTAAATAATTAGGATTCTTTTAACTTGTAGATATAATACAGGCACATTAATGACCGGTTGTTTTTAATTGGTCAGGTGATTTTGCGATCCTGTTGCACTGTGGTCTGTCGGTGAGAAAGGCTCTGCTGCTGAACGTAGGCAGCGCTCTCACCTCTTTCATCGGTCTGTACATCGCTCTGTCCGTCTCCACTCAAACCATCGCTGAGGAGTGGATTTCTGCCATCACCGCCGGCTTCTTCCTCTACATCGGACTCGCAGACATGGTACGTTTGGTACATTTGTGCCCTTTTGTAACTCTTCTCATTTTGTGCAGATTGTAAGCTTCATTTTCTATTTAACATGGAAGCCTGTTTCTGCTGAGCAATATAAAATATTAATACATTTAAAAAAAATTTGTGCTGTCAAATGATTCATTGGGATTAATTTTTGTTTACATAATATATGTATGTGTGCTGTGTGTATTTATTATGCATACACACATGTATATATTTCATAAAATGAAATAGGTTCTGTTTATATATTTAATATTTATTTATAATATAAATTATACTGATATAAATACACAATATATATATAAATACACACACACAATATAAATAATGCACATTTCAGAGTAGAATTACTGGTTATAGCTTTATTTTTCAGAGAAAGAGCTATGTAAACATAACATGTTTCCTAAATATCTACAAACATATTGTGTTACTTTTTGTCTTTTGAAGAGTCATGTGTGACGAGTGGGTGAACTATCCCATTTGCAAAAACTGTAGTTTCCTGCAGTGTGTAGCTTAAAACAGAAACACTTGAAGTATTTGAGTGTAATCCGTTGATCTAAACTTCAATTTCTCTGTATTTTCCTGTCTAGCTTCCATCTATGATTCATGTGGACAGTAAAAAGCCGTGGCTGACATTTCTGCTGCAGAATCTGGGTCTGTTGACTGGATGGGGGATTTTATTACTCCTGTCTTTATATGAAGATCAGATAGGAATCTAGGAAATGATACAGGATTGTACTTGTGCCATATTCTCTCCCTCGACCATGTTAGTGCGATTGTCATTTAAACAGTGGAATATAACACAGGGTAACGCTGTCCTATTTTAAAATGGAATATTTTTAAAACCTTGTTTTTATTTTTAATAGTTAAATTGATTGTTTTAGTTGAGAACAGAAGAAAAATGGATAGAAAAGAACAACAGAATTACTTATTTGTTAACATAAATTATAGTAATACTTTTTTTTTAAACAACTTTTTTTTGATTTTCAAATTTAAGTCTAATTAGAAATGAACATTTACAACAGATAAATCAGCCATGCAAATCACTTGATAAATGGCTTTTTTTATGGCCATCAGCACTTTCTCATAAAACTCCTGTCCTTCAGTTTAAATTTATTATTAACTAGTTAATTCTAATCTGTAAAAATTGTTTTCTGTGTTGTAGTGTAAAGAGGACACTGGTTTAAAAATGTACTGTATGTATGGATTTTACTGAATCATAAAATGTTCCTAATATGAAGTATGAAGTGAGTTTCTGTCATGTGTGATGAGAGAACCTGTGAATACGTACACTAATGGTGATTTGTAGCTCAGTCCTAGCCTAAAAATATTCACTCATGGCCTTTGTGCTTTCATAAACATTATGTAAAGAGTCTCTTCAGCACTATGGTCTTACGTATGTGTGTGAGTGTATTATTAGTCATGTTTGAGATTGCAGAGCTGAAAGCTCTGGTAAAGCCAGTGATTTTGTCTCGTCTTCAAAGTCGAAATGCTGAAGTTTCATTTGATTCTGACTCACATGACTTAAAAGTGTCATTAGATGATGAGAGTTGTAAAAACACAGAACAATGACTGGTGTCTCTACAAGTGCACACCCAATTTAAAATACAGAGCAATAACTGCAAACCTTTAAAATGAATACCACTTACAATAATTTAATGGTACTTAAAGTGAAGTGACTTGTGGCCAGGTGACCCATACTCGGAATTTGTGCTCTGCATTCAACCCATCCATTGCTTAAGGGTCTCACCTCAGTCGTGGTATTTAAGAGCACTGGTTATTCACTCCCACCAGACCTGGGACTCGAACCCGTGACCTTCCGGTTACAAGTCCAACTCCCTATCCATCCCTTATCCTACACAAGTTTGTGTGTGTCAGTTATATTCTGTCCACACAATGTGAAACACAGGTGAGATTGAATCGACTGAACTTGAGCTGAACAAGTTGACGTGAAGGACAGATGTACAACACATGCAACTGACACACAACACTTAGTTTCCTTGTACTGAAAAATGAGGAAGACTCTTCTACAGTTTAGACCATCTGATCTATGCAACGACACAAAGACTCAACAAAACTTTATATTAAAAATACATTTCCCAGACACTATATTGTCATAAGAATTAACATTTAACAGAAGTTAGTATTAGCTGATTTCTGAAAATCAAATCAATTATCTGTTCTATCTTCTCGACTGGCAATAGTAATATATTTATTTATCAATAATTATATTACTATGGTTCTTCATTAAAATAGTTCAATTTGTCATTTCAACAAAGAAGTGTTATTTTGTTTCTAAAAGATTTCCTCTTTTCAAGTCATTTAATAAAAAAAACTAGTAATAAAATATCAACTAAATTCTGCACGATTATGATTGATTATTCCCATGAAATTGTAATTGCGATTATTACTTATGATTATCACGATTTACACTAAATGAGGTTTATACCATTGTTACATTAACTAAAAAAACTTTTTTTTTTATATATATATAGTATTAAGCCTCAAATGTCAATTATACATTGGATTGGTTTATTCTTTAAATAAAAAACGCTAAACTATAAATGGTATTATAATGTTATACTAAAACTAAATTTAAAACAATGGAAAAACCCTTAAAATAACACAAAGAAAGAAAAAGCCACTTTGAACAATTACATAATTGTAGCATCCATAATTGTAATTGCGATTGGAAAATTGATTAAAAGTGCAGCCCTATTATAAAAGTTCATATATGCTGTTGTTTGGGGTTGTTTAGTATACATGTATAAATTTATCTGTATCTGACAAAACAGCACAATAGTGCCCACTACAGGACAGACTGAGCAAATACAACTGCTGTGTTTACAGATCACCATGATTCACCAGAAACAACTCTGGAAATCTTGTCTTTATTGTATAAATAGTTATAACACACAACATGTGAACATTTAAAAGAGTGACAAACAGCACAAATAAATACATTTACACTCTATCATCGTGAGATCATGTTACCTCGTTCTAATGATCTCCTGTATAGCTAAACGAATGATCTCATTGAAATCAAACTGAATATATTTTCTCCAGTATCTTCGGTCACGTCCGTACGTCTGTGCTGGATAACACGGACTTCCTGTGGGGGCACAGAAACATTGAAATACCTCCAAATAAAAATGCAAATTACAATAGTTGAAGTGCAGTGTCATAATAAACACACCGATGCCGTGGAAGATTCTAGCCACGGCTCGACCGGAGAACTTCTCATCGCTGCGACTGGACAGGAAACCTCTGATGTCGGCAGAGATCTGAGCCTCCCAGTCCTTCATCTGGGGACACAACACAACAACAGGATTCAGAGATAGAAGTGAGAGTTCAGGTCATTAATGAAACAGTGAAAGAATCACACCTTGCATTTGTTGAGCTCTTCCTCCTCGTCGTCCCCTTCCTCCTGATAGTGTTTGCTTAGGTCCAGGTTTCTCCTCTTGTCGAAATAATCTCGAAGCAGCTCTTTGAGAGCCTGGCTCCTGCTGTCCTCCAGATCGTCCATACACAGACTGCAGTTACGGTATGCAACGCTGCACACAAACACACTCAGATGATGTGATTTCCTGAAGACAGTAAAGTACATGGATGGTTAGAAGAGCATGAGGGGCGTGGGTCTGACCTGCGGAAGGCTTTGAAGCAGGTTTTGAGCTGGTACAGCTGTGTCCTCTCCTGTGCCATCACTCTGCCGTGCAAAAACACACAAACCGCGTCCAGCTCATCCGCCGTCAGGTCACCATAGGACCGGAAATAGAAGGATAGCGCTGAAAACTCCACATGGACTCCACTCCGTCCTGTACCTTCATATGAACCTGACCAGATGAAGAGATAAAGACATAGAGAAACCATTTTTTTAATTATATATATATATATATATATATATATTAAAAAAAATTAAACGTACATGTAATAAATTACATTATATGTAATAAAAATATTAAAAACAAAGTGATAAGCACAATTGGTCCTTTTGGTGTGTAACATGCATCAGATGATCTGTGAATGACACTGTCTCCTCTCACCTGTGTGTGAACCCCACTGCAGCTGTCTCAGGCCTCTCTTCACCAGAGGAAGCTGCCAGCCCATAGTGTCCGCCAGCTCTACCACATCAAACTCCAGAGTGTCACATGACTCCACACGCTCCCCCGCCATGCGTTTGCGCGCCAGAGCCACAGCGACCGGAGGACACCTGACAACATACAAAATGACACAATCAGCACTGATGAGCTTCACAAAAGCATCCAAAGCTACACAGTCACACTGTGAAAGAGTAACATACAGTTTGGTGATTTTGCGGAGTTGTTGAGGACCACCGTAGCACTGTAGCTTACAGATGGAGAGCGTCGGATGGAGAAGCTCCACCCACTGCTGAGGATGAAGCTCCAGGTAACACAACAGAGTCTCCAGACCTAAAACACACAGAAACACAAATGAAGAAGGGCCATGATTTAGTGTAAAATGTAGAAAACATCACATTTTTTTCAATTTAAGCTAAAATTCTTTAAACCTTACTAAAACTGCAATAAAAATGTCTAAAAACTAAAACATCTAAAAAAAATTACCTAAAACTAAAATTAAATTCAGTGTTATTTTAGTTATCTTTTAAATACTATTGTAGTTATTATTAATATTTAGAATGAGTTTACATTTTCAGTTTATAGTAATTTTGTGTAATTTGCAAATCATCTGAAACTGCTTTAAACTGAGAATTTAGTTATGTTTAAGTTAATGTTTATTTTATTCTAGCTAACAATTTCTTGCAAAGGTTTTGACTTTAGTTTCAGTTTTTAGTTAACTAGAATGCAAACAGAAAACAATTTAAAATATTAATAAATATTATGATTGTATAGTAATATATACGGTCATCGCTGAATCACTCATTTCATTAAACAGCAAAAAACAAGACATTTCTTTTCATGTAACACTAGTGGACAATTAACCTGCTCGTCCTTACAATGACAATGGACTCCAAATAAACCATAAAAAAAGCACCATAAAAGAATTTTAAAAGATGTGATGTCTACTCTCAGAACTTCTGTATTACAGCACTTAGTCTTACTCTCTTCGGTGATGTCAAGGGTTTCCACGGTCTCTTGCATGGGAATGGCTCTCTCATGTGTGTGACACGGGCGCTGTTCTCTCACATCACTCAGTTTCAGACCGTCGTCGCTCTCTTCCGGCTCCTCTTCTGTCGTATGAGTTGCTTTGTTGTGCTCCTGTGGAGTGTGTGTCTGCGGTGGTTGTTGGTCTTTGGGAGTCACTGTCTCTGTCAGCTGCTGATCAGTGTCTTCACAAACCTCCATCTCCAGTAACTCACTGTCAGATACTTCCGCAGCCTACAGGGTATGAGATTCAGACTTCAATTCAACTCAAAAAATAAAAATACACAAAATAAAACCATGCATGAATAAAATTCGTTAAAAGAAACAAATATAAAGTAAATATGAAAATACAATAAAAAATATATTTTTGTAATTACTCAAGTGTCACCTGTGTCAAATCTTGCTGCGTCTGTTGAATCTGTCTGCATTTACATGGAGGAAAAACCTTCTGCACCAGTTTCTTCACTGTATAAAAATCTACTGTGTCTGCGTAGATGTGTCTGCGCAGCTCATGCAGGTCTGCACCCTAAATGCAATATACAGTTCAAATAATAAGAAAAAATAACAATTGTTCCACTGTAGTGTATAACTACAATTAACTGAAAATATTAAAGTTAATTTTATTAATTGAAAAAGCTAAAATTAAATAAAAAAAAAACTAATTTAACGTAAATGAAAACAAAAATAAAATAATTAAAAGTTGAAGTTCTAAAATTACTACAACTGAAAACATTTTTCTTTTTTTTTTTTTTGTTAAATGACAAAACCACATCATAAAATTACCAATCCTACATTCTCAGCTGTTTTGTAATTATCATATAAAATAAAAAATAAAATAAAAAAAACACATTAAAAATAGATTAGGTTAATTAAAACAAAGTTGAAATGAAACAATATAGATATTAAAAGAAGAAAAAGCTTAAATGTAAATTAAAACTGAAATAAAACAAGTTGAAGTACTAAACTGAATTAAAAATAAATGAAAACTATATAGTAATAAAGACAAAACCTAATAAAAATAACAAAAGCAGAACACTAAATGACTGAAACTTTAAAATTAAAGTGAAAATTAATAAATACTATAAAAGTAAAGAATATACAGTATATTGTATAAAACATATTACAAATATTACAATAAAGCTACTAATATAAAATTAATAGCAGCTACTAAACAAGCACAGACCTCAGGGTCTAGAAACAGGTGGCAGTGTGCTGGGTGTCCGTCTCGTCCTGCTCGGCCAATCTCCTGCACATAGCTCTCAAAACTTTTGGGCATGTTGTAGTGGATGATCCCACGCACGTCTGACTTGTCCAAGCCCATACCGAAGGCCACGGTGGCCACCACCACACGCAGCTCGCCACACATGAAGTTATTCTGAACTCGTCGCCTCTCTGAAGCAGACATCCCAGCGTGGTACGCCTCTGCTATCCATTTCAGAGGCTTACGGATCTTCTTCCTGGCTAAGTTGATGTGGGAAAATGAAATAAGCACCTCCAAACAAAGCCAAGAAGCAGAAGAGTTTTGTATGACAGTGACGTATTTACCAAGAGCTTTCTTCTTCTTCCCTACAGGATTGTCCTCCTCATTCTCTGGTGCAGGTTTGGAGGACTCTCTCAACATCACCCCCTGCAGGCAGGTGCGCAGCAGTGCAGCGATACGAGACGTCTCCTCTCGCCTGGTACAGTACACGATAACCGACTCTAGAGCGCCAAAGCGTTCACCCTTCAGCAAAGACACCAGAGCCTGTGGGAGAACACATTAACTTATTTGAGACAGTGTAACACCTAGGGATGGACGATATCTTATTGTTTGTGATACACTGGTAAAAATTCCCCTCACAATAGGAATGAGTCTTCCTGCATTAATAATAATAAAATCTACTTGCTGACATTAGTAACAGTCAGTAGCATTACTTCTGCGATGCATATGTTAAGATTCTGCGCAAAGGCGCCCTCTGGCTTTCAGTATGAATTAAACAGTTATTACATTATGTGTGTACTCAGTAAACAAAGTAAACACTCTAGTTTGGTCATGCCAAGTCCAAAATAATCTCATGAAAAAGATTAAGCATTGCATATTTAGCAGTGCTGTCAAACAATTAATCATTAATAAAAGTTTGTTTACATAATATTTTTGTGTACGGTGTATATTTATTATGTATATATATAAATACACACGCGTGCATATATTTAAGTAAAATATGTCGTTTATATATTACAAATATTTTTTATATGATATAATTTATATAAATATAAATATATACCTGTAAATGTTCTCAAAATATATGCTGTATGTGTGTATCTTTATATATACATAATAAATAAATGCAGTACACACATATATATTACGTAAACAAAAACTATTATTTTGGATTAGATTAATCATTTACATGAAAACAAGACTTTCTAAAGGCACCTGCTCTTTGTCTCGGTCCATGGATACGGACAGCTGGAGGTTGTGAGGGACAGCAGCAGAACGGACAGCGATTCCTTCCTGATCACTGATGTCCAGGTGTCGGGCGATGTCCAGAGCTGTAGTCAGAGTGGCTGTGGCGGTGAGACCCAACAGACAGCGCACACCCAACCGATCCCTGAGCACCTAACACAGCAAACATACATTAAATCTGCAATGATCAAATAAAAAAAAAAAAATGATTTTTTGAGGGATTTACCTTGCACAATCTCAGATAACAGGGCCGGAAGTTGTGTGACCATTCAGACACACAGTGAGCCTCGTCAATACAGGCGAAGGCCACAGGAGGGAGCTGGTCTGCAGGAGGGAGGCATCCTGACCCTGAGTGACCTCCACCGACCAGAGCTTCAGGAGACAACAGCAGGACATGGACCTGACCGGCCTTCACCTACACACACACACACAATAAAACACAATCAAACTCAGAGAAAGACATATACGCTCACAGATTCATCTAACATATGATGAGTATCATTGGGCATTCCAATTAATCTAAATTAAACTGCAGATGGGTTTTTTGACCGGGTTAAAAAAATAACAAAAAAACAAAAAAAACATGACACAAACCTAAATTAAATTAAATAAATTGACTACTAAAATTCAGTATTAAAACTAAAACATGCATGCTCAGAGTGCAAAATAATATAGAATAAAATAAAAACATGCATCACAAAATATAACTTAAAATAAAATAAAAATGAAAATACATAAAAATAAATAATTTTGGTTACAATTAGAATTGTAGACACTGAAGTTGTCCTAAAACGACTAAATATAAAAATGAATTAAAAAAAATAATAATTAAATAAAATGCAACAAAAATTAAAAGGAAAAATATAACAATAAAAAAGTTAATAAACACTTTAATAGAATATTAATGATAATAAAATAACACTAAAAACTAAGATAAAAAGCCTTTATATCTGTATTACAAGACATGTTTCACATCATTTGTATATTATTTTATAGTCTTTACCTTCTCAATAGCAGCTTCTCTCTGTTTCTGAGACATGTTGGAGTGGATGCAGGCAGCTTTCAGCTTCGGTGGGAGTCCTGAGAGCTTCACAAACAATGTAAACATGAAAAACACATTAAATGGTTGTTCAACCTCCCAGAAGATGTTTTAAGCTCATGAATTCACACCAACACAATACAGCAAATCTGAGTGAGAATTCCCTGCATTATAATTTTATAACATATTTTGTGGAATAATTAAATTAAATTTCCAATATAAAGTCAAACGTACCTGATCATCCATCAGAGACACCAGAGGAGACACCACCAGTGTGATGCACTTTGACCTCTGGGCGTACAGGTACGCGGGAAGCTGGTAGCACAGAGATTTGCCCATACCAGTGGACAAAACCACTAGTGTGGACAGACCTGAATGAAAACAAAACCACCAGCAGATCAGAGAACCCACTTAACACTTCACATACTGTACAACTCAAATTCATTTAGCTTTTTGCTTTTCTGAACAGCAAAGCTCACTCATATGTGGTCAAAATAGGTTTTAGGCAATTCATTCCAGACTGGACAATTTTTATACAATCAAATCAATCCATTTTTAGGTCTGAACAGTAAAAACACACAGGAAAAACTGTGGTTATTATTGCAGTGGTTATTCTATTCATAATTTGGTACGTAATTTGTATTTAGCATCAATCATATTCCACTGCAGTATGGATATGTTCAAATACAGAAATGTAGTAATGTTTCAAACTTCTAATAACTTCCTCCCACCTGACAGGATCCTCATGATGGCCGTCTCCTGGCCAGGCCTGAAGGACTTGTAACCAAAGTCTCGGAGTGCTTCGTACACCTCTGTCGGGACATCTGTGGAAAATCAAAGGAAAAACAGAATAAAGAGACATTTGCACAGAATTAAGCTATTACAGCACATTAATGTGACATACCTTGAACTTTCCCATCATCCTTTGGTCCGTAGAGCGGCTCCATAGGTGGAGGAGGGGCGGGGCGCTCATAATCTGGTCTGATGATATTGAGCAGTATCTCCGCCCCCTGATCCTCCTTCTCAGAGGAGTCTCCGCCCACAGAGGGAGGGGCCACTGAAGTAAGAAAACAAAACATTTACCTTTGCTATTGTGGGTGACATGTATATTATAAATTATTGCAAAAAAAAATATATATATATTTTATTTCAGCTAGTTTCCAAGGCAAGAAAGTAATAAATTATTAATAAAAACAGTTTGGTTGCTTTGGGGATAATTGACTAATTGCCTAATTAGAACTAATTAAACACGTGCCCCTTGAAGACCCACCAATAGGCTCTGAGCGCAGAGTTCCTGTTGCCCGAGCGACTTCCTCCAGCGTGGGCAGCTCAAACTCCTCCTCCTCTACTTGGGTTTCCTGCTGTCCTGGAGAACTCACAACAGGAGCTGAAACACAAACCCAGATGATCAACAACATAACCACAAATTCACGAAAGCAGAGACACATGACGTGTGCAGCCTCTCACCTCTTCCTCGACAGTCCTGTGCCCAGTGTCCCGTCCCGCCACACTTGTAGCAGGTGTCGCCCTGACGATTGAAGCCACCGAACCGCCCCCTGCCTCTCCCAAATCCACCCCCAAACCGCTCGCCCTTCAGCTGGAACTTCTGTATGTACATCTGGAATAATTATAAAACATTGAGAAAATCACATTAATGAGATTCAGTATTTTTAGTCCCCACTTTACAGCAATTTTACAGTGTATAAGCGGCTTTTAGGCTCCCCACTTTGTCAGGCATGTAATCAGCTAAGAACAAAAAAAGGTTTTGTTCCCCATTTTATATGACTATAATATTATTATCATAATATAACAACAGTAAAATTACAACAGCCTACTAATATTTACAGATGTCTTAATTTCTTTGTTTTCAAATGTTAGGGCTTTTATTTTGGAGCAAAACCACTGTGAGACTTTAAAGCTTCTTTTTTGATGACAACAGAGTTATAAACGAATCACAAAACAAATCCGATGAGATGGCTGATGTGTTTCCTCTGGATTTACACAAATCTAACGGATCATACTTCAGATTGGAGATGACAGAAATCTGTAATCCATTCTCAAAAAAATTGCATACGATTTAAAATGCATTAAATCTGACATTATCAAAACACCAAAGGTTTTAAAACTCTGGTGAAGGGAAAACATTTCCAGTAAAACACTGATTCAATTTAATCCATTCTGGGACATCTGAATTTTTGTAAAAAAAAATCATGCAGAATATTTTTATGCTGTATTTTATTTGTTTATAGAGCTTGATAGTCATGGTCACTATATACTGTTATCTTGTAATATCTGTCATGTTGTTTCAAAACATCTGTATTTGTATTTTATAGTAGAAGTTATATTGGGTTACAGCAACAAAAAAGTTAAGCAAACTATGACAATTTAAATTTTTGGATGAACTATTTCTTAAAAAATACTTTGTTATCAACCGACCTGTTTCCTTAGTGCAGCTCCTCTCAAAGCAAATCCCTTGACATGGGACTTCTTCTTCAAGTTGATTTTCACAAAGTTGCCATCTGTATTTTTTGTGGGCCTGGTTCAGCATAAGGACAAAAAAAAAATCAGTAAAACACTAAACTGCTTGGCAGTATTCTCAAGCTTGCGGTCATCCCTGTTGCTAGAACACCTTTTTCTACCCAGTTTCCTTCTAGTAAACTTTGCATTTAATATGCTTTGATACAGCACTCTGAATAGCCAGCCCTTTCAGTAATGACCTTCTGTGACTTACCCTCTTTGCGGAGGGTTTCAATGATCGTCTTCTTTCTTTGTATTACAGGGATGGTCATTTAATGAAACTCATATATAAATATTCTAATATTTTGAGATACTGGATTTTAACTTTTATGAGCTATAAGCTCTAATCAAAATTACAAAAAAAAAAAAAAAAAAAAATTTTTTAAATGTTTTACTTTACATGTAAAGAATCTAAAATAAATTTGAACGTTTCAATTTTTGAAATAAACTACAAAAAAAACGTTTTTCACAGTATTCTAATTTTTGGAGATGTACCTGAGATGTGATTTTTATGGCACCCACCTGACCCTGACAGTGTTCTTCATTCTATACGCAGCAGCTCTGGCCTCCTCTTCATCCACCTCTCCCAACAAATTCTCCTGAGGAATTGCTCGTTTCTGGATTGTTTTTTTCTCTGTATCATCCTCCTCCTCATCGACTTTTCCTTTCCTCTTTCCTCTTTTTTTGGGCTGATCCTCTCCAGCTGCCTCTCCTTTCTTAGTTCTCCTTCTCTTTTTCACTCCACCTTCCTGCTCCTCAGATTCGTCCACGTCATCATCACCCTCCCTCTGCCTTTTCCGACCTTTGGTTTTTTTGCCACCTTTGGCCTGTGCTCTGTCATCTGAGTCTTGAACTTTTCCAGCCCTGGGTTTGCGTTTCTTAGCATCTGAAGCAGATTTAGGCTCCTCTGAAGAAGCCTCATCATCTCCCATGAGAGCCGCAGTGTTGTATTGATATACCTGTTCACCATCAGGCCCCGGGGAACCCAATTCTCCATCCACCACCACATTATTCCTTACTAAAGATGCTACTGGATCTTTCTGTACGCCATCCTCTGACAAGGAAGATTTCTTTTTCTCCAGTGGAGTTTTTGGCGATATTTGACCTTCATTTGACGTAGTTTTGCTTATCACAGCAGGTGGTAAGACACTATTCTGAATTTTTGACAGCTCTGAATTCCCAGCAACAGGTTTCTGAGGTTCCTCCACCTCATCAAAAACCTGGCAGCGTGCAAGCCAGCCGCTGTCCACAGAGGAAAACCTCTTGGTCATGGACTGCTTCAGAAACTGGACCTTCTCCAAGCTCTTGTGTGCAGAGCCCACAGCTGGAGAACAGGATTTGGAGGGGGTTATGGATGGAAAGGGATCTGATGGCTCGTCCTCAAACTCTGTGCTTGCCGTCTGTACAGGAGGAGCGCTGGGGTCTGGACATGTGTTAGCTGGCTTTGGTGTGGGAGTCTCTACATCTGTCTGTGCTGCACTGGAGTCTGGAGTGTCATTCAGTGGTTTTGCTGGTGTTCGGCGAGGGGTTGTTGCTTTTTTCAGAGAAAAAGATCGCTCCTAGAATTCAATACGTGTGACAAAAAAATAAGAGAACAGATATTCAGTAGCCCATTTATCCAAATGACATTAATTAAGAATTGCTTCAATCAAAGTACCATTGATGGTAAAACAGCCATTAACGTCACATAGATTAAGGTATGTAATGCAAAAAGCACAACATAGTAAGATTATTGATCAGTGGAAATATTTTTTAACATTATTTTAAATGTTACAATGATATCAGTAATAACAATCAGTAGAAAGGTTTCTGAATATATATTACACAGCAACGAAGAGCAATATAATTGTTCTTATAATTTTACATCTTAAAACATTTATTTACAAAAATAAACATATTACATGTTTTTTTGTTATCTTTTTAATTACTACAATATTAATTATATAGTATTTTACTTTTTAAATTACATTTTCCATTTAAAGGAATTTATTAAGAGCGATTCTTTTTACCTTTCTACTTACATATCAGATTTTGTCACGAGATAACCTTGTGATGATTTTTTTTTAAGGATATCACCCAGCTCAGGATACAGTATGTAACATTCACCTTTGTTAAAGCTCCAAGATTGTTCTTCAACTTCATACCAAAGTACTGAGCTGAAGCTTTCAGTGTCTCTTTATCATCGGATGACAGTTTTGGTACAGCAGCTGGCAGACTCTTCCGGTTGAGGTGAGACCCCCAGCATCCAGATTCCTTAAACAGTGAACACTACACTTAACACAACTACACTTAAACAGCTATAATCTTCAAAAACCACAAAGATGGCTGATGAATGTTTAAATGAATGAATGAAATGTGTCCTCTCACAGCTGTAGAAGGCTGACTCTCTGGGGGTTTTGTGTGATCCTCCTGCTCAGTGCCATTCCTTTCTTTTGCTGCTTTAAGAGAACGGTATTCTTTATAGAGGTCTGCAAAAAGAAAAACACACAGGATAAAATGAAATAATTAAACCCTAACACGGCCATATGTCGCTCATCAAATTACAAACAAAACGCAATAAACTTACGTCTCGTCTCCTCTGGCGCTTTATCAATGTCGTCCTTTAAAAGACAGGATTTTTTTGGACATTATTAATTACATAACAACATAAAATAAAGTAGTAAAAAACAACAACACAATATTCCAGAACACTGATGAATATACAACACCTTATTAGGTTTTCTGTTGTTTGTTTGGAAGAAAGACTGTTCCCATTTCTTCAGGAGGATTTTAACATCATTGTATCGATCCATTTATTAAAACAAACGTATCCAACAACCTGTTTGACTTTATAATTCCTTCATAAGTTCATCGACATCAGACTCGCTATAAAAGGACTATTTCAGAAGGGTATGTTAAAGAAAAGACCATAGTTATCTGAAGAAAATAGCACTTATGCTTATCACTCACTGAACTCCGACTTTTCACTGAACGCGCCAAATGTCAAATCAGCGTTGAAAACAATAGATAACTTCCGCCTCTTTCCGGTAATGTCATAATAAAAGTCCGTGAACAAAATCGCAAGAGATCGCAAAGGTCAGATTGCCGTCAATTTAATTAAAATATCCAATTTATAATTTCTTATATATAAATATAAATATCATTATTGAAAAATCATTTATCTGACAACACAGTTTGGTTTTGTTTGGTAGCAAGTTGAATTAATAACATAATACATGCTATTAGGCTACTATTAATAATATAGTAATGACATCAAAAATATATCATGGCACTTTGAAATATCATATGGTATTTAAATTCAAGTTTCATGTCAACATTCATCAACTACATGGTACTTAACAACAATACAGTGGTACTAAAAACATAATGAATAATTGTTATTTCTTCAGACTGAACAGCAATTAAATGTTGCTGTTTCCTTCATAACAGGCCACGTGGTAGCTTTTTCCCATGGACATCACTCGCACAATCTCATTTGATCCCTGTGTACATAAAAAAACCCAAATCACAATTTCAAACATGATCATTTATTCAATAGATGTAATGTATATGATATCAAATATTACACATGATATCAAAAATAGTAATAATAAAAACTTTAGAATTAGAAATATACCTTATTAGGAAGGATGAGCTGTTCACATATAGGACATGTCTGTGCCAGAGTCCTATGCAATAAAAATTATGCCAAACAAAATACAATCAGACCTAACAATTCAAGAATATCCATGTGTTATAACTTGGGTTACTTTTCTAGGCAATAAAATTGTTTAATTTTTTTTTAACATTTTGTTGAATTAACTTAATTATATATTCACTGTGTGTCCATGACATCGTGTTGTTCACCTGTGGTAATCTTTCACACAATATATCTTGTTTTGTTTGTCGACACTAAACGGCTGTCCCTCCAGTTTCTCGTTACAGATGACACAGCGGAAACAGTCAGGATGGAAGGACTTTCCCAAAGCCTGGAGCACCTAAAGGGATCAGAGGTCATCTTGCTAATGGATCATGTGGTAGGAAACATTAAACAACATTCATTCTATCCATTATAACACACACAGAATGCTTCTCAGGCTGACCATATCTGTGATTAAATATCCGCAGGATGTGCAAACCTCTGCAAAGTGCTTGACGCTGGAAAACTGCAAAAGAAAGGAAACACTGAAAGCATAATCATAATCTAATTGTAATTTTAAAAAATAATTAACAAACAAGACCAAACCACACACCAAATAATCCTCCTCACAGAACACCCGTCCTAAAAAGTCATAAAACGCCTTCCCTTTCAGTTTCTGGCCTGCGTGGATAAGATAAAAAAAGAAAAGACATCATATTGAGTTTTGATGCATATTGATGCATGTAAAATAAGCAATTTGTGAAGCACCACATATGGTTAGGGAAAAATAAGAGATTCTCTAGCAAAATTATTGCAATAATGCTGAAAACTTTGCATTCGCTCACAAAACATTTGTGTTCTCTGATAAACTTTGCATTCACTCGCAAAAGTATTTGTTTCTTTAAATTTCTTGGGGGAATGTAAAAGCATTCCAATATATATTTTATCCCTTCTCACTTGTTTTTTGTAAAAAAATTTAATTTTTACTGCGCCATGGTGCACTGATGTGTTTTGTGTGTATATACTGATGTCAGGAGCCCTGTGTAATATTTCTATGCATCTGAACTGATACATGAGCTGCAGTCTTACCGCAGGCACAGCAGGTGAAGCAGCTGTCATGATACACTTGTCCCATGGCCATGCAGGCCTGATCAGCACTATAAACACCTCCGGTGCACTTCCCACACATACCTGCAGATGGAACACAACACACAGAAGATTCTGCTTTTCACTGATAAACAGCATGGGTGCTAATAACTTTCAAATTAAAAAATGACATGGTATATGGATTTTAGTAACATGAGGCAAAGTGCCATGATAATACCACACCATACTAAACAGTAAATGAGAACAGAATGACAAGTTTGTACATCAGATTTAAATTCTCTGACTCTTTCATTGATTTGTCTGCACTAAATATATATACATGATTATTTATTGAATACATATTCAGTTATTTATTTATTTACTTACTTAAACTAAAGAATATGTTTGGAAAGGATAAATAATTAAACGTTTTAGCAAAGTATAATTGTGACTCAGTAAACATTTTAACTGTAGCTTTACACCACTGAAAAACACAACAAAAACCCTGACTATTTTCGGAAAACTGAAATATAACTATTTAAGTAATATAACTGCATTAGACTATATTTTTCCCCCTGTGCTCTTTAGATGGGAAATTCTTAACATGCAAATATCTTGTATTATCTCATGAGCTATTCTGCAGCTTGATAAACAGAACTGTAAGCATTATACTCATGCAAACATTTCCACATCACTCCACATTTCACGATATGAACCTTACCAAAGCATAGAGAGTTTGTGTCCATTTTGTGTGTGTGTCCCAGACAGAGATAGTAAAGTGTCACTAATGTTCAGTTCCTGCAGACAGACTCTGTCTCTAGCTGTAAGCGGAGAACATACTGTGAATTCTCCAGTGTGTGAGGAGTATTTATATGTGTTAAAGCATATGTGTGAGAGAGCAGACACTGTGAAGGCCATTGATGGATATGTATGATATATATATCACTAACAGCTGTGTATCATGGACCTGCTGAGATATTACACGGACCTGATGACATCAGTCTAGTTCACATGAGTTACTGCAGTAGCTGTAAAATAAAATACCCCCAAATTAGTAATTATATAAATATATACACTACCAGTCAAAAGTTTGGAAGCAGTAGGATTTGTAATATTTTTTAAAGATGTTCATCAAGGCTGCATTTATTTGATCAAAAATACAGGAAAAAAAGAAATATTGTAAAAATATTTTTACCATTTAAAATAATGGGTTTCTATTTTAATATACTTTAAAATATTATTTATTTCTGTGATGCAAAGCTGAATTTCTATCAGTCATTTCTCCTGTCTAAAGTGTCACTTGATCCTTCAGAAATCCTTCTAATAGGCTGATTTATTAATAGAATTATCGATGTTGGCAAAGTTGTGATGGCAAACATTTTTTTGGAAATATTTTTATGAATTCTTTGATGAATAAAAAGTTATAAAGAACAGCATTTATTAAAAATATAAATCTTTTATAACAGTATAAATCTTTGCCATTACTTCTTATCAATTTAACACATCCCAGCTAAATAAAGGTTTTAAGTTCTTTCAAATAAAAAAAAAAATAAAATAAATAAAATAAAAAATTACTGACATCAAACTTTTGAATGGTAGTGTATATTGTCAGAAAGGATTTCTATATAAAATAAATGCTCTTCTTTTTAATGATTTATTAATTCAAGAATCCATAAAAAAATATCACATGTTCTAAAAAAATATTCAGCAGCACAACAGTTTCTAGCACTTACAATAAATCAGCTTATTATTAGAATGATTTCTGAAGAATCATGTAACACTGAAGACTGGAGTAATGATGCTGAAAATTCTCCTT
>JAUMHE010000072.1:15693519-15708220 GCA_032359235.1 Enteromius mattozi
TTATCTAGACTATTGAAACCTGACTCAAATTAGTAAGATCACATGATCCTCAACTTACTGTTATGGAACCAATTTAATCGCGGATGTTTAGCCCGGCTCATTCAAGTTAGGTTTTGGACTTTAATCCCCGCTTTTCTAAGCGGCTTTTATGGAACAGCCCCCAGGATCAAGTTTGGTGACCCTTGAGTTAACTGTAAAAACATAAGATGCCATTACTTAAATGATCATATAATTTTTTTTACAGTACTCTTACATTTGAGAACTGTAAAATGTAAACAAATGCATCACAATGCCAAATATTTTTGTGTTTCTATTAAATATTGAGTTTACATCTCACGATTATGTTTTTTCCCCCAGAATTCTGAGTTTACGTCTTGAAATTCTGTTAACTGTGACTTGTGTAAGGTAATTGTCAATTCCGACTTTTCATATATAAAGTCAGAATTGTAAGACAAACTATTCTTTTCTTTTTTGTTATTGTGGAAATAGATTTTCATTTTCATAGCTTCTCTTTTATGAATTCTAATGAAAGCACAATACAAGGTCTATGACAGGCAACAAGATTTCCACTAAATTACGACTTTTTAAGCCTGAGGATCAAATTAAGTGAGGATCAAATTTTCACTTTTTGAAATATATAAAAGTCAAACAAGTTATGAATGACATACGGGTGACTATGTCGTTTAGTACTACAACAAAATTAGTCAATAAATGTCACAGGATTTAAAACCACTAAGATTTGTTTAGTTTGACAGCTAATATCTGTAGCAGCTTGTATCTTTACAGGAATTACTTGGTTAGACGAGGCTCTTAAATAGCCAAAATCGCATCATCAACCACATACTTAAAAACATGACAGAAAAACACACGGGAAAGCAGCCTGACTCACGCCAGAGTAGGCGAGAAAGTCTCTTGGCACTTCTGTCGAAACAAACACACACACACACACACACACACACAAACACTCACGGGTCAGTGCGTGTCCAGATAATAAGAGCCTGCCGCCGACGGGCCTCTCCTTCAAAGCTTCCCCTTTCATATCAAATGTGCTGCTTAAAGTAACCAGAGAACAGCCTTTTACTTTTCTCTAAATTAGCTCAGGCAACTCAATTTCGGTGCGGTTTCGCTTCCACCACCGTCTGCACGGCTAGAGTGCCATGATGTCATCGCGGGGTTGTAAGCACATGTGTGGGGAAAATGAAAAAAGTTCCTCTATTTAGCGGTAATTTGTAACAGATCTGAATGAAGGCGGCTGCCAGCAGTTCACAGGGCTGTTTTCCCTCCAATTAAACGGCCGTAAACTCCCAGCGTTTGGCTTTCTGCAGGTGCGGCAAATTGGGGTCAAGGAGGATCAGATCTGGCTGCCCTCTTTTGATACTCTTTAGCAGTCTTTAACGTCAGAGACGTGGCCAAGCGGTTAGAGCACATTGGGCCTTGGTGCTTATGTGGGAAAGTCTGCATAGAAACATTTCCTGATCCCTTTCTCCCATCATTTCCTGTGCTCTCTCTATTGTGACTTTAACCTCCCAGGACTCAGCAATTCATTTATGTATATATTTAATTTTAGTGCATTCCTAATGTTATAAATGCCAGTTTTAAGTGCTCTAGCCTATTTAAGAGTCATTTTGCACTCTTCAGAGATACCAAATGTTTGGAGGTTCGACCATATCAACGATGTCTCCTTGTTTTTAAAAAGTTACGTTTTATAAAAATAAGGATGCTTTTACATCTGTAGATCAATTGCTTTGGTCCGAAACAGGAATTTAAATTATTACAATGATGCTTTTTATTCTTAGTGCGGTTTACTTTCACACAGCAAAGTTTCTAAATGGACTAAATTTCTTAATACAAGTCACATGCGAGTAAACCGCTCTCTCATTGGTTAAAGTTCCACAGTTTATTTTCTGGGTATCCACTTAGACCCCGTTTACACTGGTGCATTTACGTTTTAAAACGTAACGTTTACACTACACAACCTAAAACGCATTATCATTCATGCTGGTACATCCATACATATATAATGGTCGAATGAGGCATCTACCTATAAACATCTGTGGGTATAACAACGAGCATGATGTTTTTGCTTACATGGTTGTCAAGGATACGTTTTCAAAAGTCGCAATTTTGCTCCATTTACACTGAAACGGAACCCCAGAGTTTTTTTTAACTAAAACAGGGTCTGCAGCATTTTCAAAAGTCTCCGTTTTAGACCTTGAAGTTGCTGGAGCAGTGTAAACGATAGACGTAACCGTAGCAAAAGTTATGCGTTTTAAAAACAAAAATGGTCCGCCATATTGTTGTGGTCTTGACTTGACGTCATTCACCACAGAAATCACTGAATATTCGAAACATGCCACAATCATGCAAACCCACAGTATGGTGAATGACGTCAAGTAGACTCCAATATGGCGGACGCATGTACGTGCTTGGAGCAGTCGAATGGGGCATCTATATATGTCCATGAGAACGACAACAGCTTTGTGGGCTTATTTTTGTTGTTTTTTGGAGCTGTTATTACATTAATTAATTTTTGAGCAGGACCTCAGGATACATCAGGAAAACATTTTTAAAATGCATCTACTAAGTTACGAATCAGTGGGCCAGTGTGAAAGCCCCCTAAAACAGTACAAATAAGGTTGAGAATTTATATTTTTGTAAATTTTTCACATAAATTATGCAATATATCAGAAAGTTGCAAACAAACCAAATAATCAAATCATTGATCAAAAACTGGTAATTAATTTTGGGCATTATATATACTATACAGCCACACAAAAATACAAAATATAAAAATTTCTTGTTTTTTCATCATCAAATATTTGGGCCTGTACTGTATATATATTTAATTTAATAAAAAATATATACCTTACATTTCAAACTGTTGCTGGATTCCAGGAGGATAAACAAAAGCTGTAAAATAAGAAAAAGGAGAAAAAAAAGGAACAGGAATGTGTTTCCTTTTTTTTGGAGCATCTGCCAAAGTCTTCAAAGCTGAAGAAGGGCTCCATTGTCAACATGGACAGACTAAAGATCTGTGAGGCAACAGTCTGGCCCGGGACAGATTCTGGACTTCAGCCTCTGCTGTATACTGTGCTGCTACATCGATGTGATCTGAGAATCCCAGTATCCCCCCCTCCTCCTTCCTGAAGACGACACACTGAAGAACAATCAATAGTATAAGCACTTAAAGACTGGAACTACAATCACCTCATCTTAAAATAACATTCACTGCCATTTAAATCAACATGACATCCATTTACTTTCATTCACAGTAAGCTCAGGAACACAAATTAAGATTCATCAGTGTATGTTATTCCAAAAGGAAAAAAATAAAAATAAAAATATATAAATAAATGAATAAAACAATAACAAAATCGGGTTAATTTAAAAATAAACAATTAATCAAATAAGGACATCCGACATACTGAATAACCTGTTTTAATTAAAAAGGTCATACAATGAGATGTCAATACCATTTTAACTTCAAGAATCTTTGATTAAAGAGGTGTTTAGGTTCTAGCTCAAATCGAGCCATATATGGAAACGAGCATCTGTTAAAGACCCAGAGCTGGTGTGTGGTTAAGAGGAGATTTACACTGGTTTATTTATACATTAACACTGAGCTAGTGACTGCATTGATTTCTCGAATAAACCAGGTTGCATTTCTGCGTCAGGACCAGACCCCTTTAGAAAACCACTTGGCTTGAAGTTGCAATCCTCCAGATTCCAATGAAAAAGCCTCATCTCTTAACTGTGGTCATGATGAGGCAGAGGAACTCCAAAAAAGAACGACAAAGTTTCTCAAATGAGATGCTAGGAAAATATTAATGTGCCCTCACTGTGTCAATAATGTGTTTGGCTGCTACCGTTTGGAATGACTCAATGACTGAAACGCAAAAAGAACCATCCATCCATCTTTGGCTTCGCATGCCAAATGTTCAGGCTCGGATTTCTCATTCGGTCACGTAAAAGCTTCATCTCTCCTCCTGAAAGTCCTGCAACAAAATAGCCTGTCATATTTACGACCGTAGCCTTACTGACGGGCCAAACACACTCGCGTGGGTAAACGGTTGACCCAGACATGACTGAAGCTCACCTGGTAAACCATTTTATCACTGTCACTTACAATAAAAGCCAGACGAAATGATATTTTTCAACTGCTGGTGTGTTATTTTGTGTTATCATCCAGATGGGGATCAAACTCGGGTTTGCTGTGTATATATCCTTAGTACTTACTGTTGCTCCACTGGAGCAGGTAAAACCCAGTTGCAGAGGAAATAATCAGGAAGCCCAGAGTCTGACTCCAAGTTCTTTACTCAAGGTAAAGAAAACAAAACAAAACAAAACAAAAAAAACAAAGAACCGAAATACAGTCTAAGGCATATAACAGGAATTCAAAAACTCAAAAAAGCACTCCTTGGTTGAAAGTACAAAAGGTGATCCAAACAGAAAAGCTGTCCTTAATTTCAGGCAAGAGAAAAAAATATCAAAAAAAGACAAGAAAATCTCTAACCACAAATCCTTGGTAGCCTCA
The DNA here is from genome assembly GCA_032359235.1 of Enteromius mattozi. Lineage (NCBI taxonomy): Eukaryota > Metazoa > Chordata > Actinopteri > Cypriniformes > Cyprinidae > Enteromius > Enteromius mattozi. Next base: position 15,698,054 of record JAUMHE010000072.1, read on the forward strand.
TAGTCAAACAGACATCAGGACTGAACAAGAACAATAGGCAGTGAGGCATTTAAATAAGGTTGGCCATTAGGAGTGATTGAAAACAGGTGTGCTACAAGTCTCTAACTAGAAGGTGATCTGAGGAAGAAAGTGCGGCATCCAGTGGTTAACTCAAGGAATCTCAGGCAGAACATTACAGGACCCCCTCTTTTAGTAATGGCTGCTGACGTTCCCAATGGCTTGATTCGAGTGAAGACGATAAAAGTCCCTAATAAGACTCTTGTCCAGGATGTGGTGAGCAGGGACCCAAGCTCCTCTGGTCCAAATCCCTCCCAGTCCACGAGGAACTGTTGTTTTCCCCGAACCAGTTGCGTGTCCAGTAGCCGCCAGACTGTGTATGCCGGCTGTCCATCAAATATTCGTGGTGCTGGGGGTGGGTGACCTAGTGGCAGGAGACAGAGGGCTGTATTTGACAGGCTTTAAGCATGAAACATGAAAGGTGGGGTAAATGCCCAAGACTTGAGCAGCAGCAGACGATAGGAAACAGGATTTACTTTGAATGGTCTTATGAATCTGGGAGTCAATTTGTGTGACTCAACCTTGAGGGGAAGGTCCTTGCTTCAAAGCCAGACTTTCTGCCCTGGACGTAGAATCAGTGCTGGTCTGCGCCTATGGCTGGCCCGTTGCTGTTGTAGCTGTGAAGACTTAAAAAGTGCAGCCCGAGCCTTCCTCCATATCCTGCGACACCGCTGAACCAGTTGTTGGGCAGCTGGGACTCCCACCTCAGACTCCTGCAAAAGAGGTTGATACCCAAATTGACACTCAAAAGGTGACATACCCATTGAGGAATGGTATTAGTATTGTGTGCAAATTCTGCCTAAATCAGATGTTTACTCCAGGACGTTGGATTGGATGAGACCAGACATCTCAAGGTAGTTTCAATCTCTTGGTTAGTACATTCTGTCTGTCCATTAGACTGGGGATGAAACCCTGAAGATAGACTGGCTGTAGCCCCAATCAACTGGCAGAAGGCCTTCCAGAACCTGGATGCAAACTGAGGGCCACGGTCTGACACAACATCTTGAGGAAAGCCATGCAACCTAAAGACATGCTGCAACCTAAAGACATGCTGCAATACAATCTCAGCAGTTTGTGGAGCTGAAGGAAGTTTTGGCAATGGTATAAGGTTTGAAAATCTGTCTACTACCAAAATCACTTTGTTACCTTGTGAAGGTGGTAGGCCAGTAACAAAGTCCATAGAAATATGTGACCACGGCCAACCAGGAACAGGGAGAGATAGCAGGAGACCTTGAGGGCGGGATCTGGAATCCTTATGCTGAGCACAAATGGAGCAAGCAGCAACATAGGTTCTGATGTCTTCAGCCATCTTAGGCCACCAGAAATGTCTGCCAATGAACTCTAGGGTCCTACAAGCTCCTAGGTGGCATGTGATTGATGAAGAATGTCCCCACTGCAAAACATCAGAGCGCACTGCTTTAGGTACAGAGAAGGCCTGGAGGGCCATTACCTGGGTCAGCCTCCTGCTGCTGCGCCTTTCTAACAATGGTCTCTACTCCCCATCTGACTGGTGGCACAATCCTGGAGGGGGAATGATCCTCACTGGGGTTGAAACCATGTTGGTTGGATCAACCTGCCTGGAGAGAGAATCAGGCTTTTGATTCTTTGAACCTGGCCGATAGGAGAGAACAAAATCAAAGCAGTTAAAGAATAAAGCACATCGGGCCTGGCGAGAGTTCAGCCTCTTGGATGTAGGCTAGACTCTTGTGATCTGTCCAAACAACAAAGGAGTGTTTGGCTCCCTCCAACCAGTGCCTCCATTCTTCCAATGCTAGTTTGACCGCTAATAGCTCCCTGTTCCCAATGTCATAATTCCTTTCTGCAGGCGAGAGCTTGTGTGAAAAGAAAGCACATGGATGCAATTTGTTGTCTCTTATGGCACGCTGGGAAAGAACAGACTTTTACCTCAGAAGCATCCACCTCCACTATGAAGGGCAACTCAGGATCTGGAATAGTAAGTACGGGTGCTGAGGTAAATCTGTCTTTCAGTCTGCAGAAAGCCTTTTTGGCCTCTTCGGTCCACTGGAATCCCTTAACATTCTTCCTAGTGAGAGCCGTAAGTGGGGCAGCAATTGCACTGAATTTTCGATAGAAATTAGAAAACGTTGTACCTCCTTGCCAAAGGTGGGTCGAGGCCAGTCTCTAACTGACTGGGTCTTTGCAGGGTCCATCTGGATGTGACCTTTAGATACAATGAAACCCAAAACTGAAACCTCTTCAACATGAAACTCACTTTTCTCCAATTTGACGAAGAGATGGTTTCTCAGGAGCTGCTGAAGAACCAGGCGAACATGCTAGACGTGTTCCTGGAGGTTCTTGGAAAAGATAAGAATATCATCCAAGTATACAAATACAAATCTGTTCAGCATGTCTCTTAGCACATCATTAATTAAAGCCTAAAATACTGCAGGAGCATTTACCAAACCAAAAGGCATGATACTCATAATGGCCAGTGGGTGTATTAAAAGCAGTCTTCCATTCATCACCAGTATGAATGCGGACCAGATGATATGCATTGCGAAGGTCCAATTTAGTAAATATAGTAGCCCCCTGGAGCAACTCGAAAGCAGTAGACATCAGTGGAAGAGGATAACAATTCTTTATTGTGATCTTATTGAGTCCCCTGTAATCTATACATGGTCGGAGCCCACAGTCTTTCTTAACCACAAAGAAGAAACCAGCTCCAGCTGGTGATGTTGAGGGGCGTATGAAGCCAGATGCCAGTGACTCCTGTATGCAATCCTCCATGGCCTTCTCTGGTGCTGAAAGGGAGAACAATCTCCCTTCTTGGGGGACACATTCCAGGCAGCAAATCAATGGCACAATTGTAAGGCCTGTGCGGTGGCAAGGATGAGGCTTTCTTTTTACTGAACACCTCTAACAGGTCTGCATAATCTATGGGTACACGTGAAAACTCTGAAGAAGTCCTGGGTACCTGTAGAGTTGTCATTAACAGCCCTGAGGCAGCCTGAAGTAACTCGGGAGACACAGAAAGTCCAAGAGATGAAGCACAGTAACATTTATCACAGTCAGGCCCCCATTTTAGAATGTCACTAGAGGGCCAGTCTATCTGGGGATTATGAAGGACTAACCAAGGGAAACTCAGGATTAAAGGGAATTCAGGTGACTCGATTGCATAAAACTGTATAGTTTCTAGATGACCCCCAACCCAGAGATATAAAGGAATAGTGCGCAGACTCACCTGCCCAGACCCCAGAGGCCTCCCATCTAGTGCCGTAATAGTCAAGGGGTCATCAAGGTTGGTGAGTGGCACCCTGAGATGTCTGGCGACTTCCAAATCCATAACGTTACCAGCTGCCCCAGAGTCTATAAAGGCCTTTAGGGGATGTGATTGATCGTTCCATAAAAGATAAGTATTCAAGAGAGCCCCAGAAGCTGCTGAGTGGGGAGAGGTTGATTCTCTTGTCACAGTCCCTTTCCTGGTCGAGAGTTGGCTTTTCCCGAAAGAACTGGGCAGGAAGCTTAAAAATGGCCAGATTCACCACAGTACAGGACACACCTTTATTTCATCCTGCGGTCTCGCTCAGATCAGGAGAGCCGTGACCGACCTAGCTGCAAGGGTTCCTCAGTGCACTCTACATATGAGGCAGGGAGGTCAGGAGACAGGGGGAGTGCCAAAGAGTGTTGACTGGGAACATTTCTAGAAGTTTCTGTGCGCTCTCTACGTCTCTCTTGAAGGTCATTGTCTAGTCAAATAGCCATATCAATCAAGGATTCTAGGTCTGTCGCAGGATCCCGGGCTGCAAATTCATCCTTGATTTCATCACACAGTACCTGATTGAAAGCAACAGTTAGTGCCTCTTGATTCCATCCACTCTCCATAGCTAAGGTTCGAAATTCCACAGCTAATTCTGCTACACTTTGAGGTGCTGGTGGAGCCTGGGGTTGAGACTTGGCTTCCCGTTGTGGATTTGAAAGAGACAGAAGAAGTTGTAGGATCTGTGAGATTGCCTGACCCAGTTTTGAAAACGGCACCTCTTGTTGTGCATGGACTTGTTCGTGTCATTCCAAGGTGGCTGCCTGGCTTGAAACAGCAGCAAGGATTTGATAAAGGTTGAGTTCCCTCTGCTGGGCTCGCATCTATGGTTCAGTCCTACTGTTATGATCCAGATGGGGATCGAACTCGGGTATGCTGTGTATATATCCTTAGTACTTACTGCTGTTCCACTGGAGCATGTCAAACCCAGTTGCAGAGGAAATAATAAGGAGGCTCAGAGTCTGACTCTTTTAAGCTCTTTACTCATGGTAAAGAAAAAACAAAACAAAAACAAAGAACCGAAATGCAGTCTTTAAGGCATATAACAGGAATTCAAAAACTCAAAAAAGCACTCCTTGGTTGAAAGTACAAAAGGTGATCCAAACAAAAAAGATGTCCTTAATTTCAGGCAAGAGAAAAAATTTCAAAAAAAGAGACAAGAAAATCTCTAACCACAAATCCTTGGTAGCATCATAGTCAAAAAGAGATCAGGACTGAACAAGAATAATAGGCAGTGAGGCATTTAAATAAGGTTGGCCATTAGGAGTGATTGAAAACAGGTGTGCTAAAAGTCTCTAACAAGAAGGTGATCTGAGGAAGAAAGTGTGCCATCCAGTGGTTAACTCCGGGAATCTCAGGCAGAACATTACAATTTTGCAGTTTTGAGATAAGTATTACCTTAAGGTTGGAATATCTGATTAACTAGAAAATGCATTCCCAAACTAATTTACTTCATATTTGTGTGTGTAACAGGATATTGAATGGTGAAAAGTGGCTCAATGTGATTGAAAGTTAAAAAATAATGTATAATAGGTATAAAATAGGTATTAATGATGTTATCTGAAACTTAAGTCGTTATTACATTTTCTTACAATATTACACCAACATTCACTGATGAGTCATTCACAGTAAGTGTTCAAAACAACTCAATTTGGTTTCATGTTGACTTTAAGGCTTTGGGATCCAGCATTGGTATCATTTACATGCAGCACTTCACTAACATCGAATGTGAATAATTAGGTTTTGAAGCCAGAGGATCAGATGTTTGACATGAGTCGCAATGTTCAGCCAGTATAATAAAACTGACAGACTAGTCTGCTGGTACACTCAATCCTTCTAGAATCCGCCTCCGTTCAGGCTACAACTCCATGTAAAAAAAAACCTCACTAGGGAGATATTCCCTTCATGTTTAATTGAAGTGGGTTATTTGGAGAGCTCAGGCTCTGGGAATTAAGGTTCAATGTCCACATTGCACTTACAGCTGAATATATTCACTCCATTACTTTGTGAGATCTTTCTCAAAATTTCTACAAACAACGATTTAGTCTAAAATTTTCAATCTGAATCTCGTATTTTCCATCCCAACTGAAAGAAGAATCTACTAAAATAATCAGTCATTTAATCCGAAATAATATTTGAGCATGTAAGCAAATAATGTAACAGGTTCTTTCAATAGTCTCGTTTCCACTGACAGGGTGTCAATGCAGGTGGTCAATCTGTTCACAAACCAGATGTTTTCTGGTAGCCAAGTGAAAACTTCAGCAACAACAACTCTGTCTACAAAGACTAAACACAACTAGGACTGTTTGCATTACAATCAATTAAATTGTCTAGAATGGAAACATGCAGAATGTCTTGATCCATCTTGATGGACTGTTCTCATGCCTGTCACATTTTACAGTGGCTTGACTTTATTTTCACTCTCTGTCTAATATAAAATGATTTTGTTTACAAATATTTTGTGGAAATTGATTGCGGTGAATTGTATTCATTATATATTTGAATAACATGACAGTTGCATCAAAAGCAGCTTAGACAGCTGGATGTTAAAATATGTTCTCAAAAATCATAACACTCATAAAGAAAGTCGGTGAAGTGGCATGTTTATTTGTGGGCAGGTTATTTCATCTTTTGGCTCTGAAATTAGTGGAAATTTCTGTTAGAGGTATACTGAGAGACAGAACCATTTCTGTGGAAGAGTGAAATTTACCTGATACATTTATATATTCAGTTAGGTCAAATTTCCTCACCTATTGTACCTATTGTGAACCTATTGTAAACTTTTTAGTCCTTGATATAGGCACCACTGGATAACTGATCATCATATTTGAAACATGCCTTTTTCGTTAAGTTGCACTGATATGATATGAAACAGGCGTGGGCAATATGTTGGTTGAAATCTGTCAACTCGTAAAGATTTTGGGCTATTGTCTCTATCGTGGTTGCACGCTCATATGACGTTGCTGTGTGTTATGAAAACGTACCGTTTGCACATGTTCTTAAGAATTGCGTTACAAAAACAAGCGATTTCAAGCAGTCAGCAGCGAATGAGAACTCATAGAGCGTGTATGTATTAAACATGGCACTTGAACGGTTAAATACACTTTTGTTTGTCAAAATGCCCATCTTCGCAAGTATCCTCATAAACACAGTGAGTCTTAAAGGGTTAGTTCAACCTAAAAGGAAAATTCTGTCATTAATTACTCACTCTCATGTCGTTCCAAACCCGTAAGACCTTTATTAATCTTCAGAACACAAATTAAGATATTTTTGATGGAATCAAAGAGCCACATGACCCTCCATAGACAGCAACACAACTGAAATGATCCTAGATCCAGAAATGTAGCAAAAACATCGGTAAAACAGTCCATGTGACATCAGTGACTCAACTTCAGTTTTGTGTCACTAGGAGAATACTTTTTTTGCGCAAAGAAAAAAAACAAAATTTACTCAACCATTCTTCTCCTATGACTTACGTCCTCCGCCATTTTAGAGAGTATTACAATGCAACGCGTATGCAAGCTTTATCGTATTTGACGTAATCAACCTTGTTTACATCCGGGGGAAAGCACATGGACGAATGTAATCTGCAGACGAACAAACGTCTTACTGGTTTGGAATGACATGAAGGTGAGTAATTAAACACAAAATTTTCCTTTTTGGATGTACTATCCTTTTAAGTGAAAGCAAGCAACTTGTAACAGTTCGTTGGATCCGGGAAGCTTTTATATATGATAGCAGTCTAATACTTCTGCTGTCTGTTATTCTTGTTAATCAAACAACAAACAAGAGGAAAATCTCTTACCTCTCTTAACTAAATCACTTTTGTAACTTTAATAAGTAGAAAAATACTTTATATAGCTATATTCAGACAGTGAAGAATATGCATTGCTTTTATACATTTGATTACTTTTTACAATGCGCGTAGCATTTCCTATTTTTTCTAATATTTTCCTATTGATTGTAGTTAGTTTCTAGTTCTTAATTGCTGACTGTTTACTTGTCTTCAGTCTTAATTTAGGCTAGTATTAGTTGTGTGTGATATTGACACTGGTAACAAGATATCATAAAAGACCTTATTTAAAACAAACATATATATATATATATATATATTATGATATATTTCATTATCGTGAAATAAAATGGCAATATTGTGTCATAAATATATAAAACAGTATTGAAAAAAATGTACAAATAAACAAGGGAATTAAATTACATTGATAATGTACAAGACCAGTTTCAATTTAGCTGAACTCATGGAAGCATGATCAAACATTGCACACATTATGAGCAATAGGTGGCGCTCTCTTGTGTGCTACCAAATATATAAAGTGACAGAAAATGTTCAAATTTTAATTCGGTCATCGTTTACTCACCCCTGTGTCATTTCCTTTCTTTCTTCTGTGGAACACAAAAAGAGATGTTTATTATTATGTTGTAGCTCCTCACAATGAAAATAAATGGAAGCAATAAAATAGCATTTTTATTAAAAATAATCTGACTGGAATGACTATATGGCTTTGGATAAAAGCATATGCTAAATAAGTAAACGTAAACTTAAATAGGTGTATTAAGTGTATTTTGTAATAATCTGGTAGAAGTTAGAGACAATTTAAGAAGTGAAAAGCTTCACTTTGGTGGTTGTGTTGTGGGTTACTTAAGTTAAAAACCCATCCGTATATATCTGGAAAACTTGCACAGTTGCTGTTCAGGTGGGCTGTTGGAGTATTGGGTCAGAGCGTTCTTGACGTGGGGCCATTCCGAAGAAAACCCGCTGACAACATTGTTACTCGCCAGCTCGAAATCCTACAGCTCTCAGCGGCTATCCCAAATTAACTTAGTGAATCAAAGCCTCCGGGAGCTGCAGCAATCCGGTAGGGACTCTAATTTTTTCCACTTACGCTGGAATGTGGCCTTCCAAGTGCCCAAGTCTCTCAACACCAACTATTTGCTGTTTGTTTTGACCGTTTTCCCTGTGGGGAGGGCAAGCAGAGAAGGAAAACGGTTCGGAGAAAGCAATGGAAACACTCGCCGACTGCCAAGACTGCATCCATTTTCTCCCAAAACTATTCAAAATGATGCAATGGGACTGTTATTGGGTTTCACCGACAGGAAAACCACAGGTACACACACACATAGGCTTGTGGGCGAGACACACCATGATAGACATCCAGAGCCTCCGAAAGGGTTTCTTACCAGACAGTTTCAATGCCACCATCTGAAGTCATACTCCAATTATGGAGAGTCTTGATGCAAAATATACGGAACACTTCATGAAACTTCTCTGTGCATAACCTGAATTTAACAAAACCCCATTCACTGTCCTCTGTCTAATGGAGCTTGTAAAATACCAAGTTTTTTTATGGTGGGACAGGCGCTCTCTGATGTCTCGTCAACGTTGAGTGTCTGACAAGCCTACTAAGAGAGGCCCGACCGGAGGAAGTCATTATGAGGTCACCCCCGGTCCTCCTGAGCACTTATGATGTCATCTCGCAGACTGGAGGTTTTTCCTCGGAATGCGTCTCGTGCCATTTTGGGGTTTGGAACGTGTGTCGCTTGTCTGGACAAGCATTAACGGGGGGACTGTGTGCCGTCACGTCATTCCTTACGGCCCAGAATTCTCGATCCTCGCGCAGGCCTGTCAGTCAAGACACTTTACAGCCTCTCTGGCTATACTTGTATTGCGAATTTTGAGAAAATCCCTTTGCGTTGATTAAACGTAATTTTATGTTTCCTCCGCGTGCACAATGATATAAATGACCCGCAAGAATAAAGCATGGACATGGACAGCTGCAATCAATTACACGGTTTCCATGACTACTTGCAGTGTTAATTGATAAATGTGGTTTAGTCGACGGCCTCTTTCGTTTTTTAGGAGAAAATTTCAAGAGTGGAAACATGATATAATGGAGAAGTGCGTCTTATTTGGTGTCCCCACCGTTACTTTATTAGCTTCAAAGAGCCCAGAGCCATGTTGGATCTCACTGACTTGCGTTATATGAATAAAAAGTCTTCTTAAAAATTTTTCTAAATGTAAATTGTACATTTAGCAGAGGTTCCAACAATGACAGCACACAGAGACAATGTTATTGCACTCAAAAGGTACAAATATGTACCATTTAAGAACTAATATGTACTTTTGACATACCTGCGGGATGCTAATACAGTTACTGCTCTTGTTGTGAAGGGCCATAACAAGTATAAGGCAGTCAAAATTCTTTTTACTTTAAAGGTATAACTGTCCACAAAAAAATGAAAATTCGGTTAGATTTACTCACCCTCCATTTGTTCCAAACCTGTGTAAGTTTTCTTCTTCTGCTGAACATAAATAAGATATTTTGAAGTATGCTGATAACCAAACAGTTGACGCCCATTGACTTTCATAGTTTATCCATAGAAGTCAGCGGCTACATTCAACTGTTCGGTTACCAACAAAGTTCAAAATATCTTGTTTTATGCTTAACTGTAGAAATAAACATAATGGTGTGGAAAAGCTTGAGTTATTTAATAATGCAAAACTTTAAATTTTTAGTGCATACTGCAGGGTTCAAATAACGTGTTGATTATTTTTACAGTGTAAATGGGCCTTAACGTGTTTACATGACATTTTAAAAAGACAAATTATTATTTATAATAATTAACCATAAATTGAACTGCACGTAAACTTACTCATCCATTCTGTGAATTAGTCATGTTTTCCTGGTCCAGTTATGCCCTGCATATAGATGTCACCATCAGGGGCGTAGCAACGTAGCAACTTTTAGAAACAGGTGATTCTGTCCCCCGCACTTTTTTTGACCTAGCGCCAATATTTCCGCCCGTATTCTCTGATT
>JAUMHE010000072.1:15724383-15757829 GCA_032359235.1 Enteromius mattozi
AACCAACATTGGAGTTTCTATGCTTTTTGCATAGCTAGTTGAAATATCTCTGTGTTAGTACTGCCATCTTAAAGTAGATGTAAATCTTGTTTTCATGATTCAATTCAATTACAATTATCATTATCAACTCAATGGCCTAGTTTCACAAACTCGGTCACTCCCTCGACCTCCTTCACTAGCAGTCACTGTTGGGTTACAGCTGTGCGTCAAGAAGGCCTCTGTTGTGCAGGTGCAGAAAACCGTCCGCTTTACTCAAGCTCACTAACCCACCCACTTTACTGTGCGCCACAAGAATATTACACAGCTAGGACTGCTAATAAACTGAGCAGAGCTTTGGTCTGAAAATAGAGATTTCTTTGTCTGGGAGAGAGTCGCACACACTGCTAACGGCAGACAGCTGAAAGTTCTCTGGGGTTTAAAAAGCGCCACTTTAAAGCGAGTCCTACACCTGCGAGTGATTTCTATAAAAACACCCCTACCATATCCAATTAGGTCCGAGTGGGCAGCGCTGTCACGCTTTCACACACAGCCGAAAGCAGCTGCGGAGGCCACGCCCACACATCTTCAAAGACTCGCGTCTGATTGGCTGAAACAGACTACCTCACAGACATCTGATTGTAACGTAATCTAAATGTCTACGAGACATATTTACAGTAATCTTGATGTCTGGCCGACTGAAGTGCTTGTGTTGTCTGGTGCGACTGGCATCCTCGCCAACTCAAAGGAATCAGTGCCAAGACGGCGAAAGAACGACAGAAGGAAAGTAAGACTTGCTAATCTGATACTTCCTGTGTGGAGGCGTCACAGATTGTCACTGGACCTTCACACGCTTTTCGAAAAAGGAAAGATTAAGGACCATTACAGTGCTTCTAAGCATTGAGACAACTAGTATTTAAGGCGTTTAAACGGGAAGAAGCCAACTACTGCAAAACCAAATAACTTTCAACTTTTAACTGAAGTTAATATTTATTATTAGTTACTTAAAACCATGAGGAATCATATGTAAGCACATGGGTCAAATCCATTAAGATGTCTGTGTCAAAAGAAATTCACAATGTCCACAGAAAGCACATTAAATGTAAGTGAAGTGTCTACTTTTAAAGTTTTAGATAAGTTTTTGAAGAATAAAATTTTGACATTTGGTTGAAATAATGTTACATTGTCATTTAGTGTAACTTCAAAAAACATGCTTATTCTGATCAAATTTCTTATATTAAAAGGAATTAAGGAATAAGCAAGTAGATTACATTTTATTGTGCTTAAAATGATTAAAAAACATTTGCTGACAAACAGGCTAAACCTAGGATAGTGGCAAAATAAAAAAAGAAAAAGTAAAATTACAACTAATTAGTATTTGAGGTAAAAGTAATTCATCTTTTGATGTGTCAAATACATTTTTGCTGTAAATATGTTAGATTGAATTACATTTTAGCGCGTAAATTTAGTAAATCAGGGAAAAATGTATGATATTTATTTTTGGCTCAGAAAAACAAAATTTTTTAATAATTTTAAACAGAAAACTCGTTAATTTTTAATTATATTTTAAATTACACAATATTAATCACTACTGATCAAAAGTTTATTTTAAATTATGTATTCAAATTTTTTATTCTTTCCTCATGCTTATAAAAGCTGCATTTATTTGATTTAAGTGCAGTACGTAATTAAACCGTAAAACGGTAATATACATACACACATAATATGTAATATTATGATTAAATATATCAACAAAAAAAAAATTGGAAGGTAGCTTTTCTTTAAAGAAAACTTTTGCAACAAATAAAATGAAGGATATATCCTCATATTAGCATATTTAGCAGAAAATAATGCATATATTAATATAATGTGCAGAATCTTAAGCCACTAATAAAATAAAATAAATATTTTATTAAAATATAATGCCGTTTTTAATTATATTTAACATAATATAAAATATAAATATAATATAATGTACAGTAATATAATGGTATCACATAAATATGATGGAAAAAATATTCAATGGGATAAAATGTAGGTTGGGACTTGATTTGACTGCAACATATCAGGCTGGGATATAACTATTAACTATTATAAGCTTTACAACTGCAAATCTAATCAAATAAGTTCTTCCTGCCTGGATTTCTCAGTTGTGATTACAAAAAAAAAAAAATCTTCATAAATGACCTCGTTCACACAGACAGCTCTATGGGATCGCTTCACTGATCATTTGCATTGAACTTCAAGAGCTCAGCTTTATGCAAATGAGCAACAGTTGCTGTCGCTCACAATGCCGGAAATAATGGATGCTTTTTTTTTTTTGCTGCAAACTGGTGTTATGAATTATGCTCAATAAAATTGTTGCATTTGAATATGGCACTTCAGATTGTAAGATCAGAAGAAAGGGAGTTTGCAAGGTCAAGAGGGCTCTCTCAGTGGGACGGCCCAAGAGAACTGGACACAATAACATCACACGCACAGCTCACCTGTTTTCAATTGAGCTGCTGAACGCTGCCTTTATTAAGTGTCAGTCAGTCCAGAGCGCTGGACGCAGTTAATCTGCCCGTAACCGCACGCTCTTATCAACTTCCTGTTCAGACTGCGGTGGGGACGCGAGATGGAGAGATTGACTGCTGATCGTGTGTATGTTTTTGACAGAAGCTTCGAGGGAAGATGGTCAGAAAGCTGCTGCTGGCAGCCTGCTCCTCTACGCCTGATATTTCCACACCACATCATTAAACTCCCAGAGACAAGTGGAAAAAATTCCCTCTTCGCAAACCACCTGAGAAATCGGACTGTCAATCCAGAAATATATGTGCAGAGCTCTGAAAAAAGCTCTGGCTGAATCTCAATTCACATACTTCACCTACGCACTGAAAGTACATACTTCACTGCTGATGGGAAGTACATACTTCAGAGCATGCAGTGCAATTGTAGACCACTATTGGGATTTAATTCTACTTCATAAAACTGCGTCTTCATATTACCAACTCCATGTACATAACTATTAGCTTCTTCAACAATTAGCTTCTTCATACCATCTAATTATCATCATCTAACCTAGTTTATTACCAAAAACTCAATTTATACATCACTTAAAATTCATAGACTAAAGCAAACTGCTTCAGCTTTGTTTTATTAGCCTTTTCTTTCCACCATATATAGCTAAAAATTAGTTTCAATATATAAAACCATTAATTATCATTATAAAATCATTATTTATATACACATACATAATGATCCACATATGATAAGAAATTAAAGAAATAAATGTATTTATTTAATTTATTATTAAATTCTGAAAGAAAACCCAGTAATATTGTGAAACATTGGAATTTCTAATATTGGTTTCCTATTTTAATATACTTTAAAATATTATTCATTTCTTTGATGCAGCACTGAATTTTCAGCATCATTACTGTAATATTATAATATGCTGATTTATTAAGTGTTCTACAAAGCCTACAAGAAGGAAGGCCTTCACGTTTTTTTTTTTTTTTTTTTAATAATGAAAAAAGGAAGTGCAGATTGTAATGACGTAATGTTTTGTGCTTTACGACGCCTCTGCTAGAACGCCTCACCCGTGAAACTGATTCTTTACAGGACAACATCAAACAGAGCGGGGCGGCGTCTCACAAAGGTGCCTCATGCGTTCACACGTTTCACAGGCCACAGAGTGAACATGACCCCCCAGATTTTCATGAGGGACACTCGTAAAGGAGCCTGAGAGACCCTGGAGAGCTGGAGAATTAGGCCACACCGAGAGCCACGGACCTCGCTGAGAATCAGAGCTCACTAAAAACGCAAAAATGCACCAATTTTTTGTGAAGTAATGATGCACACCTGAACACTGAAGCTGGTCTTAATGAAACAGCTCTGCTACTCCAGCCCAGTGTTGGTGACAGAACATTTGGTTGAATCTCAAGAAAAACACATACTGATTGCTTTGGTACTTTTGGTGATTAAACTTAATTTGACATTATTCTAATCACACTAATGTAAAAAATACAGAATAATAAGAAGCATGCAAAAACTGTTCCTTTCCTTCTCAAACACACAATTGTTCATGCAAAAATGGAAATGACTGAGACTTAAGGGCTGGAATAAAAGCAAAAACTATGAAAAAAAATCTTTAAAAGGATTTGTGACTCCAGAAACCATTATTTTGGTATCACTGTTAAAACTTAAAAAATATTATGGAAATTTTTAGTTTGTATTTTCTTTTAAAAGTATTTATTTAAATAAACACAGAATAAATAAATACACACTTTGTGTTTTAAAATTTTAATGAATGTTTTTTTTAAACAATTTTATTAATTATTTTATAAATTACATTAAATTTAAGTTTCTTTTTTTTATTTTAGTACATGAATAATTAGTTTATAACCTTTTAAAAGTAAAAAAAAACCAACCTATAAATAATTTAAAATATAATAAAATAGATTAATAAAATACACAATACAGTTATAATTAACATAAAGGATACAATTGACTATTAAGAAAATAGTCTAAACACATAAATCCATAAATATAAATACTGTATAATTATAATACTGTATAATTATAAATTACAGATATATTCAGTTATGGATATAAATAATTATTAAATAATGTAAAAATATTAATAAGGGATGGATTCAGTTTTGGATATACTGTATGAAATATTATTGATGGATAATTCAGTTTTGGTTTCAGCTTACTATAATAACCTAGCAGAAAACTTGAAATATTGCAGATGAGTCATTTGGGCTACTTTTATGGTGCTTTTCTTGCTCTGTTTAAAACAGCAGCACATTTCCATGAGCTATTCCTTTAAGGTGGCAGAGCAGCAGTGAGTTTGCTGTCAGTCAGCGCACAGACGCAGGTTTCTGAGAGCTCCAGCAGTGAGTGATTGAATGCATCTGACCATTAAACGGACCACTCAGGCAGGTGGTCCCGCTTTGGAAAGGACACGGCTCTCTGCTGGGTTCCTTGGGTTCACAGGCCAAAGTGGCACTGGCCCATCAAGATGCGTGGTGGCAGATGCGTGACAGGTTAAATCCATCAAAAAAGGTCAGGAGTCCTCTAAAACCCCAATAATAACAGAGTAAAAGAGGCAGCTCTCGCCGTGATATCCATAAGAGCTGTGGGTAAAAGTAAAGTTGGTGGTGCTGTCAGAAGAGCCGAAGGAAAATCCACAGGTCTGTCTTTCAAGAGAACGCCTCACATTTTCCGCTCCTCGACACCGTTGACCTTTGCCTCACGGTGGCGGAATTCCTTGGCTGCGGGAACATCCTTGGAATTGCAGCATGGAATTTGCGAAAGTTGTGACTTCATCTTTCGTAATGAGGTCGAGATTGAAATAATATGGCAAAACAAACACTGTTCAGAATGATTCAGCAAGTACTGTTTGTTTGAACAAAGGAGAATGTGTATTTAAACTAGTCTGGAGTTTACTTCACGCGGGGGTAAACCAGAGCACATATGCTGTCTTTGAAGCGATGGTATATTTTCCGAGATTTAGCAAAATGGATCCGTGTGGTCGTAGATGGTGTGATAGTGCATAAATGTGCAGTGGAACGAATGGAAATGAGCAGGAGATTATGGAGAGGATTTGTCTGAGGCTAGAGAGTTCCTAAAACATCTGTTGATAGGAATAGTGAAAGGATAAATGATGGAGGGGAAAAATGACATGAGGACTGGGAAGTGGCATAAAAGGGAAAATCAAGCTTATAAGTAAGGCTGTATGATTAAATCAAAAAGTAGAATTTAACTTTTTCATCTTTGATAGCAAGGGCAAATCATAAGATTAAAATTTTCTACCAAAACAAACTGTATTCAACATGTAGGCTACTGTATTTAGAATGTACCGTTTGTTTAAATAAAGAAAAATTTAAACAAATGATTAAACTCAAAAATATTTTAAACTACAAAAATATTATACATTTTTTACATTAAAAAATTTGGAAGATTCTTAATTTTTAAAAACATTCAAATTATGGCTGTCAAACAATTAATCCCATCCAAAATATTATGTACAAATTTATTAAATAAACACACATACAGTATGTATTTTGAAAATATTTACATGTTTTTTCATGTCTATATTGAAATTCATACAATGTGTATTATAATATATTTAATCTATAATTTATTATTATTATTTTTATTTTTAATATATACACATTCATGTGTGTGTACATACATATACATAAATATACACAATTCACATACATATATTATGCAAACAAAAACTTTTATTTTGGATGCGACTAATCAAATTAATCATTTGACAGGCACTAATTAAAATACATTTAAAAGTAAAAATAATATTTATGAAAAAGTTAAATGTTGTATTTATATTTCTAAAAGTGCCTTTTTTTCCTCATGTAAAGGGTGGGGGTGTACACATTATATACAGAAACATACATGTGTAATATATACTATGAAATTTGTATTAATTTTATATAAAAAATATTATATAAAATGTGTTTTACTATGCATATGAACATACATGGGCAATATTTAAAAAAAATAATTTGATTTAAAATCATTAATATAAAATAAGCGAATAGAAATGTAAATATATGTACAAACACACACACACACACACACACACACACACACACGTACACAACAACAACAAAAACATGTTTATTTCTAAACTAAAGTCTTTTACCAATATTACCACTACATTCTCGCCAGGTTCCCAAAACACTCCCATTGGTCTGTCTGACAGGGCATTACATCATGAAGGAACCCACCACTACTTGCTCTGAAACCAACAAAATTACTCACAGTCACTTTCTTAAATGCTGACAACAACCTGAAGCCGTCTAGACAGAAGGAAAGAGCAGATGGCCTCATTGCTACCAAATGCATCAAAGCATTGAAATGCCCATTTCCAGCGACCGGCTCCAAGCCACAGAGAACTGCCTTCTGACACAAAACAGAAACCGCCAATCTCTAACAGGGGCAAAACACACAGGAATAATGACACGGGACACAACGTCTTTCCACAGAATGGAAATTATACGTTTGCTGAGAATGCGACGTCACCGATCGGCTGTGCTGCCAAACTGAGTCAGGCCTACACACCGACTGCCGTTTGAAGTAAAGCAGAAAGGGCTCATGGGAGAAAGTTGCATCCTCCCAGTGTCAGTAAGAGTGATTCAGGTCGGGCTTGCGTGTGTGAGTCAGGATGAGCCGTAATCCATCGTGGCAGAAGCCCGAGCCGCTTGATGAAGGTGCAGGATCGCTGCGTTACTGCAGCTTCAGCAACTCATTCATTTTTCTTCTCTACTCTTCTTTCCGCATTTCTCGTTTGGCTCCGGCGCTCAAAGCATCCCACCAGCATGCTGTCACTCGGGAGCACTGAATGGAAGTTGTTTTTGGAGCGGGAACCGCATGCCTGGAAGTGAAGCATTCCCGCTCGGCTGCCTGAACGAATCCTGGAAGCGCGGGGGAAAATATATATATATACGTATTCTCGAAAAGAGTTAAAAAGAAGAGTCTGCTTTCAATCGCAGGACTGTGTCATACTATTTGCCCTTGAACATCTGCGACTCATCTTTCAAGCAACTATTTGGGGCCAGACTGGCTGGCAGAAAACTGCAAGTTATCACCCTTTTTTTTGTCCTGTACCAGGTCATATTCACCAGCAGTTGGGCACCAATGAGCTTTTTAGGTGGAGCACCAGTCAGATATTGAGTGTGAGGTTCTGAGCCCTTGCACTCTTTTGTTTGCAAATACTAGACATGGATGAATTGTAATGTTTACACTTAGTAAGGGAAAAATTTGTTTTTAAGATGTATTAAAAATCCCCAAGAGCTCAAAAACTGCACATAAGCCACTTGGTTGTATGCCACGAAGCTAACCACAAACTACAAACATCAGTGATGATGAAATAAATAATCAACACGCAAATAAATTGAATAACCATAAAAATGTAAGTTAACCGTTAAGTCAATAAATAATGCCAGTCACATCAGTGATTTCACCAGAAAATAAACTAAATTGAATGAATAAACAATGAGAAAACAGAAAAAAAAAAAAAAAATCAATAAAATAGTAGGAAATAACAACAAAAAGAATAAGACATTTAATTATGATTAAATTAATAATGATTAAAAATAAATATTGAACAGGTAAATAAATAAAATGAATAAATCAATCAATAATGGAAAAAATAATAAAAGTAAATCAATGAATAAAATAATAAAAACACAAGTAAATAAATGAACATGATAAATAAAAGACTGCACTAATAAATTATTTATTAACAAATAATAATGAATAAAAGTAAATAAAATAAATACACGAAAATAAATTAAATGAATCATTACAATTATATAAAAAAAGAAAGAAATATAAACTTAAAAGTATAAATAAGTATAAATAAGATTTAATTAAATAAATAAACCTTAAGGAACAATACAATTTACAAAAAAAATAAATTAAAGATGATGAATAATGATAAAAGAAACTTAAAATAATAATTAAAAAAAACTAAAATCAATACATAAATGGATAAAGAAATAAAATTAAGGAATGAATAAAAGATTAAGAATATAAATAAAATAGCATAAAACAATAAATAATCAATGAATAAAAGAATGTAAATGAATAAATGATCAAATGAATAAACAAAATGAATAAAATGAATGGATTAATGAATTAATAAAAAATAAATAACATGAATAAAACAATACATTAAAAATCTGAATGAATTAATAAAAAAAAACTAATAACCTGAATGAATGAACGAATCAATCAATTAATAAATGAGTCAATAAACATCCGATCATTTGTGCACCATGCGTGTCCTCCACAGCAGGTTTTGCAATGACGAAAGCGCTGCGGTCAGACCCTGCTGGACGACCGTCTGTAACAGTACACTGGCCGCCCACGAGCAGACAGATCAAGACGAGTTCATCTGCTTTATGTTGCAAACCACTTCTTTGCTTTCATTCAACTTATCTACGGAGACACCCAGACGGTGTCTAATCGTGATGTCGACATCCAAAGATGTTCCTGTCGACAGCTCCCAAACAAACAGCACATTTGCAGCGCAGCGATGATTTGGAAATGACTGATACGGTGGCAGCCAAGTCTCCCAATAACAGTTAGTGAAAGCAAACAGCCACCTAAAAGGGATAGTTATTAAAAGCAGAGATATTAGACCCAGGCTCTGATAATGCCTTAAACAGCTGAAGGAAGGGTTACGGATGTGGCGTATCGACTGCAGGGCTTGCGGTCAGAGTCCCTGGTCCCTGTACAAGCAGAGAGGGTCTATTAGGAAAGTGTGTTTGATATTTCAGACGTTTATGGATGTGTCTGGTTGACCAGGCCGATCTATGCATATGCGTATGGGAGCAGGGGTGGGCGATACAGCACCTGTACGTCTGTCAGATGGATGGCAGTGAAAGTCCTGAGGGATGACGAGCCGCTTGTTTTTACTTAAGAGACTGACTGACCACCAACGCTGACAGACGTACTCACAAAAAGTTGGGAAAAACAATATGCTTGATTTTTACCGTACATAAGCGGTTACTAAATATAATGTAGAAACTTAAATTTTATGTAAAGCTGCTTTGCAACTGCGAAAAGCTCTATAAAAATACAAAACCTTAAGAGAAGAAAGGAAGGGATGATAGTATGATAGTAAAACAAAACAAAACAAAAAAGTATCACAGCATTTTAGTACCACACTGTAAAAAATTATCATGATTTTAACAGTAAAAAAAAAAAAAAAAAAAAAAAAGTGAAATTGCTACAGTAAAAATCTGTTAAACGGTTAGCTGTAAGCTCCCCCTACAATATACGCTGAAAAACTGTAATAGACACTTCATGCAATGTTTCAAGTGGGGAAAAAAGTAAAAAAATTTTTTTAAAAAGTATACATGTAATTTGCCAAAGTGGGAAAACAAATGTATAACTTACAGTAAACTGACGTTCACATAATTCAAAAAGGTACAAAACAGATTTTAGAACTTTAATAGGTTGGTATATCAACTTCATATCAGTTAAAGAAATACAATTTTTACATTTTAGGAGAAGTGCGCATACCCTCAGAAGAAATCCTCCAGTTATTTTCGTTTTCTTTGTGCAAAAAAAAAAAAACTTGATCCACTGATGTCACATGGACTTTTTTACCGGTGTTTTTACCACGTCTCTGAATCTGGGATCACTTCAGTTGTATTGCCGTCTATGGAGCTCTCTGATATCATCAACAAAAAACCTAATTTGTGTTCTGAAAATGAACAAAGGTCTTATGACTTTGGAACGACATGAGGGTGAGTAATTAATGATTATTAATTAATGACAGACACCATTTTTGGGTGAACTAACCTTTTAACAGTGAATGGCTGCTCATGTGTTGTAAAGTTCTTTTTAACCATAATCGAAGAACAAAAAGAACTTCATGAGTATATTAATGCATTTAGTGATAGTGAAGTGATAATTTACTCAAAAATTTTAATTGTTATTAACTTGTTCCTAACCTCAATTAGTTATTTTTCTTTTGTTTAACACAAAAAGATATCTTGAAGAAAGGTTGTAAACAAACTATTGATGGTCACTCTATAGTATATTTTTCTATGGAGGTCAGTGTCTACCTTTAACGGTTTGGTTACCAACTGCGCTAGGCTGAACCATCTTTCAAGCTAAGCGTGTGGGTGATCCATATTTGAATCTTGGCTAAACAATACTCAGGGACAGCAAATACATAGACGTTGCAAAAAGCATTTTATGGCTGCTGTGTACAGATCTGGCTCTCCACCAGTAGGGCCTTGGTGATGAAACACCTGAGCATTTCTGCTGTTTGCTTTGAGAGGCGATGACTCACCTTCTCAAAACTGGTGCATTTATATCATCAACTAATGCGTAAAGTTCTCCAGGGGCGATTTATGAAATCTAGCTTGAAATTGAAAAACGTGGCCATTTCAAATTCAATAACGTGTTTAGGTGCATTAAGTAACTTGATTTATGATCGCACGCTGGCACAGAGTATTTTCCAGCAGCAGTGCTGATTTGACGAAGGGCGTTTAACGCGAGGAGACGCTGGTTCTCGATGGGCACCGGGCAGGAGAACTGCTTAAGTCGGGATTTATGGAAGCGGTTCCACGGCTTACCCACTCGGCACGGGCCACTGAGCGACAAGCCATTTGCAGACGGAGCAGCCTGCGTCTCCTCCCCACAAATGCAGGTTTGCATTTCCCTCTAATGGGATCATTTATAATCCCAGTAAACTCAAACTCCGCAGTGGAACGCTGCCACATCCACACTTTCCATGAGGTCCATCCAAACAGGCCCATGCGTCTGCAGCAGGAATGCGTGCAGACGTGTTAGCGCACCGCATCCCCATACGCGCGAATGTGGGTGAGTGGCAGCTGTGTGCAGGCCATTAGGATGCCGCTAACATCCACCGCTAACAGCTCGCTGGAAAAATCAAAATTGGAAAATGATCATGGAATAATACCCAAACCCAAGCATCCCGCGCAAGGAATATGAGAAACTGAGTGGGACCCAAAGAGTTCTCCAAAACGCAGCACTTTTCACATTTGCTGCTCACTTCATTTCAAGTTGTAAAAAAACATATTAAATTGTCAATAAAAGCAAACACTCGGGAAAATAACGACAGAGAAAGATGTGGAACAAGTGATGGAGTACAAACAGTGATTCAAAATTAAAAAATGAACTAGAAAATAGGCACAATTCATTATTGCACTGTACTGGCTTTTACTTGAAGGGCCTTTGAGACATATATGAAGAGCTCATTTGCAACTCAGTTTTTAACAATTTTTATTGTGCATTACAATTTATCTCAATCAAGCTGGAGTTGTTTTTTGACTAGGTTAATTAACTAAGAAACCCAGCTAACTAATACAATAAAACACAATAAAAACATGTATCTGTTTTTGCAAATAAACTCTTCATATGCAGAAATGTAAAGAATACAGTACAATCCCTAAAGAATAAACATGACAAACTTTTCTTCTAGTTTCTAGTTCTACAGTAACCTCATAACCTAAACCTCTTAAAAATTAATTTAAATAGCAAAATGTTCAAAAACAAAAAAGTAGCCTAGTTGGGAACAAATGTTAAAATAAGAGATTTGCGAGTCGGTGGATGTGTGTAAAATGCATGTGTGGATGGACTGCTCTCAATTAGGTCTTCCGGCCTTCATAATACAATGGAAGAAACCAACTCAGAGTCTCTGTACTTCTGGCCTGTTTATATGCTTTCACGCACTGTAAATGTACCCGAGAGAAAACACGTCATAAAAAAAGAACAGGAGCGCTTTAACAACGGAAAAGTCACAATAAGAGCAATTAGAACAAAGGCCTTGGCCAGTCTAATTGCTTTTATTTGTTCCCTCCATATGACTCCGCCTTCTCTTTTGAATAAATTAACTGAAGTCATCGCCGCCGTGACCTCAGCAGGTCCCGCATGCGTGTGCGAGCTGCATTACGTCTGGCTTAGATTAAGGGGTCTCTGCCGGCCTGAAAGCGATACAGGCGCTCTTTTGGACCCATCCAGACAAATCCACCCCCAAGCTTACGGATCCGAGGAGCCGATCGCAGTACGGTGCACCCCGGGTGTTTAACCAAACACGGAAACCCTGCGGCCTGAGAGGATCGGAGCCCAGAAAGCATTTTTCTGCTGGATTAGATGTCGCAGAGCACTGGAGGAGGTCAGTGGGAGCTAATGGCAGTCAGATGGGATGTCGTTTCTTTGCTTTAAGCGAACCAATGGCGAGATAACGAGCGTTGTCATTCGTTACCCCAGAGGTCGATCTTTATGAGGTAGCGAGACATTCCATCTCTGCTGTGGTCTCGCTCGACCCTAATGAATGTCGTCACGTTATGACCCGGTTCCTGTAATGACTCGTCCCGGGATATACGGACTGCCGTGGTGAGCTCTTGCTTTAATGACTGAAAGGTCACAGCTGGGGTCTGGAAAGAAATATTACCGTGTCATTGTGGTCATGACTGTGACACTAAAAGACATAAATGCTTCTCTGAATGAGCATCTTTCTCTACTGTGTACAGTGACAAATGCACTTACTTTTCTATTAAATATTAAGCCTAAAAAGCTTGCTAACAGGTGCAGAGCACAAGCGTGTCTTTTAAAAGACTGTCAAGAAAAACTAATCCCTAAATCTACCAATATGACAAAAGAACATTCATTATGTTAGTACATCATTTTATGAACTTTCAAGTTAAGAAAAAAAAGAAGCACAATGAAATATCCCTTTAAGGGCAAGGTATTGCAAAACAAACTCATGATATGATAAGTCATGATTCAATATTTCGCAATGCAATAGGGAAAAAAAAATCTTCTATTTTTCATTTTCATTATTCATGTTACTCTGAATACTGGAGTAATGATGCTGATAATTTAGCTTTCCATCATAGCAATATAGTAAATTTTTAAATATACTTGAATAGAAAACATTGATTTTCAGGTTGTAATAATATTTCACATTGTCACTGATATAAATAAATGCAGCTTTCATGCATATATAAAAAAAAACCCATTTTAAGCATTTCTTGTTGACTCAATACTGTAGAGAGAACAATACTGCAAAGTTCTAAAACAGAAATATAAAATTGAGAAATACAACTTATATCAATATTTGACTGTATTGATAATGCTTTACAAAATAAGAACCAAAAAAGGAGCACTGGGTGAATCTTTTAATTTAGATAGTTGATTGTAAATTATACTCACTGATTCAACTCACCATTCATATACATGTTTAGAAGAGCCACTATCAATACATTTTCACATAGTTGCATTGTGTTATGATTCCAATATTTCACTTATCTGAAGTCTGACTCCTAAACCAATTTCTTTTTTTTTTAGATTATTTTTTTTGGCATTTTTTAGCCTTTATTAGATAGGACAGATCATAGTTGACAGGAAGTGAATTGGGAGAGAGAGAGGAGGAATGGGATCGGGAAAGGTCTGCGAGCCGGGACTCGAACTCGCGACGCCCGAAGCACAATGGCGCTATATGTCGGCGCACTGCCCACGAGGCTACAGGCGCCGACCTAAACCAATTTCTTAATCAAGTTATTTACAAATACCAAGCAAATTAGCTCAAACCAAATGATTCATTCACATCACAAGCAAGCACGCAACAATAACTGAGACTTCAAAACAGCGAAGCGTTTGCTCGCCTCTTCATGAAGACACATCTTTGCAGAAGTGCAACTGATACTTTTTAGTCTGGGGAGAGAATATGTCTGAATAGTGACTGGTAAAGCCATTCAACTTCAAAATTGGTTTCAAGAAGGAAAAAATACATCTTTAAGGTTTTATTCCAATTGCCCTAAAAAACAGAAAAGAGGAGGAAAAGTCCATTCGGAACAGGATAATCGTACATGTTTCAACATGCGGAAAACATTATTTCAATACAATTGTGTTAAAAACTCAACTAGTGATTTACTGCTGCTAGTTAAACCAGGTCAAAATTCCCTTTTACAAGAATAAAATTAAAGAGTGCTCTCCCACTCAGAGGAATATAAATCTCTCCGCTCGCAGCAGCCATTAACAAAACCATTTTCATTAATGAAAACATGAAACACAAAGGCTTCGTTCCTCGACAGACTGGGAACGTTTTCCATCTTAAATTTAAGGAGAAAGCAAGTTTCAGGTGTTAAGTGTTACGTTCCTGTTCTTCATGACGATGTGCTTCAAATGACCGTTCGGGGAACGAATTAATGAATAAATTCCCTTCAAAAAGGAAAAGACTGTATAGTCTAGCTGAAAAGGTTGCTACTATTAACAACAAATAATGAATTAAAAATGAGGCCAAAAGGTACGGAAGCGAGTGTCTGAGAGGATCTGCCTCTCCTGTGGTTTCGACCACGAGCAAACGCCGGAAATCAGATATCCCGTCTGGCCTTTAACTCGCATCACTTATTAATGAGGCTGCGGTTCAAAGAAACTAAACATGAGACGGCATTAATATGGATTTACCACGTCCTCAAAACGTCTTTTTCATCATCTCCATCTCAAGCCGCCATTCGCAGAGAAATGGTACAAAAACCACATCGTTACGCCGCCAGACTAGTCTTGAGCTAATGTCAAAAATATGAAATCTAGAGAAAATGAAGGGGGAAAAATGACACGCCACCATTCATATCTTCATATTTTCCAGAGGGTAAATAGGAGTTGAAATTATAATGACATCAAGGAGTATACTTATAATCCATCAAATGGTTGCGTTGTATGGAAATGTATTTTGTTTTTTTACCTTATGCCACCTACACAACAGAAATATGCCTTAAACATTAGAATGAGAAAAGACCTGGACTTCGAGAAATAGCATGCTGGTCTTGTGCAATTTTCCCTCAAAGAAACCTATAAAGACGGTAAAGTCAAGCTGATATGTTTTGGGAACAATATTTTTAATGACTTACAGCTATAAAGTTACAAAAGCGTGACAGAATGTATAATAAGTTCAGACAACCTTTTCAAACTTTCATAGTTAAGCTAAGCAAGACCATATAACTTTCCTTAAAGTTATTCTCAAAAAGATCCAATATATCCACACAACTTGACCAAAAACTGGTTCTCAGAGGGATTATCTTCATTTCATCATAAACTGGTGATTGGTGGTAATGACTAAGAGAAGAACAGGTGCTACGATTTGAGTTATGGTCCTGTTGGATGATGTTATATTGCTATTTCCCTCCCGTGACTAAACCGGTCCAGCCAGACAAAACGGCAATGTACTAAAATGTAAGATAACCCACTCATCTTCACGGACAACATAGTTTATCAAGCTACCGGACAGTCACTGACTCAGACTGGAAGACAAACCACAGGAGTACAGACTCACTGTAAAAGACCGGCCCTGAAAAGGTCCGACTCTGACACATTGATCTCTGTAAAACCACCAATGAGGTAAGGTAATGGTTACAGAGTTCAGGGGGAGGAGGGCAGAATGGGTGAAAGAATGACCCAAACTTTACAGATCTCCAGTTGAAGCCCTGGAGTGATAGAGTCCCTCTAGGATGCAGTATAACTGTAAATGAAGGGTGAAAGGAAGAGGCAGTGGGAAAATAAAGAGAGTAAATGTGTCAAAGGAAAAACATCAATCAAACAAGGTGGCAAGAATAAAACAAGAAATTAGAAAAAGAAAGAAAGAAAGAAAGAAAGAAAGTAAAAGAGTAAATGAAAAAGAGGAAGAAAGGGTAAAAACAATTTTAAATCAGTAAAGAAGAAATGAAGGTAGGAAGAAGAAAGATAGATAAAGGAAATTACAATCTTTAAGCAAGAAAGTGAGCAAGCAGAGGGAAAATGTGACAGAAAAAGGATTGTTGTCAGATAGGAAGCAAGAAAATGAGTATGAAAGCAAGAAAGCAAGAAACTATTTCAAACCACTAAAGCAAGCAAGCAAGGAGGAAAAAAAGAAAGGCCATTATTAACTGGGAGTTAAAAAAGCTGAAGTTGATAGCTGTATAGAACCACTTTGCTCCCTGCCTGAGCCGCCAGCTGGGGTATTTGCATAAGCCGTAAAAGAGAGGGATGGACAGAGGGAGAGAGAGAGAGCGAGAAAGTGAGGGAGTGAGCGAGGGAGGAATCATACCAGACACTCCCACAACCTATAAAGCACAACCATACTGAAACACTCAGTGAAACCACACGTGGGTCTCTGCTCAGGGGGGAGAGCCAGCGCTGCACAGGGACGGAGAGTCGGAGAAGGAGTGTGCGTGTGAGTTTGAGGAAGCAAGACGTGGATTTCGGTTCAGATGGGATGTGAGTGAGGACAAACAACAAGTTCAACCCTTTAGGATCAATTCTCCAAGTCTTGACAGCAAAGGAAAACTAATTTCAAAGGGTCCGTAGTTGCAAAGCAATGTAATACACAGAGTGCATAACTGTACTAGAGGACTACTCAAAGAGCAAACAAGTGCAGGATTGGTTCTGAAGCTAAGAGATCCATGCTTTACGAACTCTAGAGTCTTGCAATCAACATTTGAGATCTGCGTGGAGAGGTTCGGAAGTTTCAGCAATGTCTTTCGCGATGGTGCGACCGGCTCCCAGCCGATACCTGTATTCGGAGATCTCAATGATGTCAGAGGACGATGAAAATGGCAGCGAAAGCTCAGGCTCGGACGACCGATCTTTTCGCTTGGACTCCTCGGGGTACGAACTTAAAGTTGGAAGAAAGCGAAAACCTGGCGTAGGAGGTGGTGCACGGCTAATAGGGTCGCCACCCAACTCTGTGGGCCTAATAGGTCCACTGCCAGAGGGCCGTCAACGCAACGCAGCCAACGCACGGGAGCGGGATCGCACCAACAGCGTAAACACAGCCTTCACTGCTTTGAGGACTCTCATCCCCACGGAGCCTGCCGACCGGAAGCTGTCCAAGATCGAGACCTTGCGGTTGGCATCCAGTTACATCTCCCACCTGGGAAACGTGCTCCTGGTGGGCGAAGCTTGCGGGGACGGACAGCCGTGCCACAGCGGAGGGCCCTCGACTTCTAACTACTACCACCACCACGGCTCGCCAAACAGGGACTCTGAGAACTCGCAGCCCAAACAGATCTGCACGTTTTGCCTCAGCAACCAGAGGAAACTGGTGAGTCAAACGCATGCAGGTGTTCGCCGTTAGGGTTGTGCAATGATCTGGATGTGTTCAAGTCCACAAACAAGCTGAAGAAATACAGACAGAGGTGTGAAATATGGCTGGACCTCGGGGAGGGATAAAAGCGGGTCTGAACCATTCTCTGCTAGTAAGGTCACTGAGGGCAATGGTTTGAAGCAAACTTAGTCAGGATACAGTCGGGATGTATTAAATACTGTCAAAATAAACTTGTAGATTACCTTTCAAACAAGTAGTTGCAAAGGTTTGTTTCCTTTCTACAAAGCATTTCTGCTAATCTATCTACTACAAAACAGTTTATATATACAGCATCTACATTCTTAGAAATTAAGGTGCTTGAAAGGTTTTTTACAGCGATTCCATAAAAAAACATTTTTGGTTCCCTTTAAAGAACCATTCAGTCAAAGAACCATCTCTTACCTTTTTATAATCTGAAGAACCTTCTTTTGCCACAAAGAACCTTTTGTGAAACAGAAAGGATTGTCAGAAGGTTCTTCATGGAACCATTTAGGTTCTTCTATGGTATTAAGAAGCACCTTTATTTTTACGCTCTAACTTCTAGATGCAGCACCGCAAGAACCTATAACTCAGCAGAAAGCTGGTGGTTTCAGATATTCTTCCTTACACCGGCCAACTGCGCCTTTTAGTGAATCTGTGTCGTAATTCTCATCCTCCCTGAGATAACGTTTGTCACTGAAAACCATCCTCTGCGCTCTGAAGCTGAGTTATGACTTCATCCACATGTCCTTTTCCATCAAGGGCGATATCTCTGTTACAGAGTGCGCTGCTACCATGACCTCATAGACAGATGCAGTGAAAGATCGGATTAAATGTAGCCCAACGGAAAATATCCAATCAACAAAGAGACTGTCAGGTAATATACAAACACATCATCCATCTCTTCCCCCGGCGAGCGTGACTGCGCTGACCTTGGCCCGTGGAGCCAACACCGCAGCACATTAAAAGTAAAACCGTAAATCACGCTCTGGCTGTGAGGAATACAATGACACCAAACCAAAAACAGGGGGAAAACTGTAATTTAAACTTGCGTGGCGAAGAACTGTCAGAGGTTGAAATATAACACACGCTCAAGACAATTACACTCCGCCATGACACAAGAGCATTTTTGGTCAGGGTATCTCACCACCGCAACGTGTGTTTAATCCTCAAAAACCTGAAGTGCATCCAGAAGCCATTGAGTTACATTTTCTTTTCTGGATCTTTCAAAGTAAAGTCTGTAGTGAAGGAAATAAACAATAAAAGATAGCAACTGATTCTGCCGTGGATACTCTGCACTGCATGGGTGAATTACGACAAACCTAGTTTGGGCCATTTAATGACAAATGAGCAAATGGGAGGCATAAATATGCAAATGTAAATGGTCCGTGATCTATATATCAGGCCATGAGAAACTAGGGAACATCTGCTGCTGGGTATTTTCCCCCAAGTAGCCATGCACCAACCTCAGCGTTTCACTCTCACATCCTGTGTTGTTCTTAGTCGCTTCCTTGTTGCCCAATTAATATCCTTGTCAAGCACGACATGCAACCTGCTCAGACCTTCATAAATCCTTCAAAGAAGGATTTTCAGATTTCTGAAAAGAACACAGCGGTCTTTGCACTTTAAGCTGAGAGCATTAAGGTCATTCAATTTCAATAGATTTGTCTTGTAGCAACAAAAACACAAGGTAAGAAAAAGTAATATTAATATTTACAGTACATCCCCAAAACTGATTAGAAGATCAATTTTTATAAGTCAAACTGATCTAATCAGCTGCTTTTTAATACTTTTCTGCAACAAAATATCTGAGTTTTAATGAAATATCAACAAGGCTGCATGTGCAATTTATGTTCACAGCTACATTATTAATTCGACATCGGGACACTGTTGCTCTCTAAATATCGATCAAGCACAAATTAGCAACTCATCAAGCATCTATAAGCTTCCAAATCTAATTCCTAGACGTTTAATATCGCACAAGCCACACTGTACATAAAAGACTGAAACAAATGTATATAATAAATAAGAGTTCCTTACAACTCAAATTTATAATTGGCAATGTAAAGGTTTTATTTGCTAAAGTGTTTGTGGTTAAACTGTTGTTGAAAATCACATAGAAACCACCCAGAAACCACAGAGTTAGGAACAACAACAGGCCAAAGGCCAACACTCCCATTTCAGGCCGTAACCTTAATCCGTACAAAACGAAATGATAGATCTTTATAAGTCCAATCGAAAATTACGCCCATGTCTTCGGGATTCCAGTGGCAGGCAGATATTTGAAACAGACCGGGCCTTGCCTTTGTAGAGCGCTTTCAGAAGTGGGTCTGTGTGCTCCAAAACCGCACTCGTCTCTTTTACCCCTACTTAGTGCTCATTACGCCGTGAAAGTATCCTTCAGCCAAGACGCACGGCTTTATTGTTTCTAAAGAAAGAGAGAAAGACGAAATAAAGAACACACACACTAGGGGAAAGACGTAGAGGTATAACTGAATTCAAATGTTCGGGTTTTCGCCAAAGTTAAGCGTCTGTAAGCTGACACAAAACAGACAGCTGCGTCGAGATTCTCCAGCGAACGAGCAAAACGGACGTTTAAATCAAACGCAGACAGTCGCGCGGCAGAAAACTGCTACTTTTGCCTGCTAAGATGTTCAAGACTCAAACAGATTTGTGTCTATATAAAAATGATCTATTTTACCCCAAACATTTTCCAGCTTTTGATGCATCTGGCGGTTTTATCTGCATTTATTTTCATCTTGGACTGCGCCTTGATATTTGCACACGCACGCACACACTCGTTGACTGCTATTTTCTACATCACTATATCCACATGGCTGCACCACAAATATGACAGAGCAAGAAATTCCCCCTATTTTTGTGTTTTGACACCATCCTTCCTCTGTCTGTTCGGCTAAACCACACTAGTCATTAGTGGTGGACGTTTGGTTTCTCGCAGGTGAGGACATAGGTTTGGATAGATTGCATAACCAGACTGGATTACTCAGAAAATGCCTTTTTTGAGGCAGATGGGATGTCTTCCTCACAGTAATGGCATCTGCTCAAATGGTAACTGAATAAAAAGTAACGTGGGTCATATTTTCTGCATAATTATCGAGACTTCTCTCATTACGAGCATATGGAAGAGTTTAGAGTCTTTCGCTCTAACGGGAGCCCGAACATTTGACACAATATGAAATTATTTGAAGTGTTAGCAGCGCACGTTAAAGAGCCAACATTTTTCCCCTCCGTAAACTGCCGTTTCATTCGAATGTATCCTGAAAGATTTGGCCAAAAGCAGGATCTTATAAAACCGCCAAATGTGAATACTTCAATACCTTCTGGAAAGTGAAGCCACATGAATTAAAGTTGGGCTGGAACTGGGTCATCCTTTACCACAGGTGGGGCGGTACGCTTCATAACCATAAACGAAGGGAAACTAGTGTTTTCGCTTGTGGGCAGCAGCAAAAAGGTCTGTGCAAAAACTCCTGAACGCTATAAAAACAATCAAAAGAGTGTAAATGGTGCATTCAAAGGGTGCAAAACTCATATATTGGGATTAGCGCAAACACAAGACTGGTTTTAATAATCTATCCGTCCTGTCACCACTGAGAGGCTAAAGTTACCCGTCTAAACACATGCGTGCACACACACACACTCATTGTGATCTTCAGAAAGCTGTCAACGTTAAACGTCAACCTAAGGTGAAGCCAAATATTTGTGTTAAGAGCACCGCAGCCGCTTGAAGAAAAAAAAAAAAAAAAAAAAGGAGGTGAACACCAATTTATTGATATAAAGATATTTGAGAATTTGCCGTGATTTGTTTCCTGCCTCAAAGTACTTGGAAATAATGTGTTTATAAAGGACTTCAGACCAAGGGGAGCATACGATCAATCTGGGCTTTTGGACGTAAGCTCCAGCAATAATAATTTCTTTACGGCGTGTTAGACAGGATATGAAAAGCAAATGTAGGCAAAATCCTATTAGTTTGGCCGTAAGTGATCCCTGGAGTCGGAGCGCTGGTGACTTTAAAGTGGCACTGAACTTAAAGGAGGGGCTGGCGGGAAAAAATAAAAAATAGGAGTGTGAAAAAAAAAAGAGAAGGAAAGAAAGAAAGGAAAACGTTGAGGGTCAGGGTTATTTTCAAATGGGATTCTGTCTGACTTCATCAGTTAAGGTTGAGTGTTTTGACTAGAAACTCCGCCTACATCAGATGGAGGCCGCAGGAACGACGGCATTCCATCTGCTCCTGTTCTAAGCAAAGCAAACTGGGAAATGTGAGCCAGGTGTGTGTGCGTGCTACCGCAAATAGAAAGGTGATAGGAGAAAAACAGCAGGCATGTTAATGCCAAACCACCAGCCCGCAGGGAGAAGGGTGACATGAGCCCTCAAGAGTCAACAACTCCTGAAAATCTGAAAACATTGAGCAATTGGAAAATGTTGAATAAAAGCATCACATAAACTGATAAACTTACATAAATGTAAATAAAATGGAATTGTAATTGTTTTTCATAACTAATCAATTATTTTCTTTAATTTCAGAGCAAAGACAGAGAGAGAAAATCAGCCCTGAGGAGTTAAGCCACGACGTGAAAGGATTTACAAAACATCATCATCACTAATGTACAAAAGCTGTTGACTGCAAAACGTAATGTTGTGGTGTATATATGCAAATATCAATTCATATTTAATTATTTGTAAATCGCCGATGGACTGGAGCATTTTATTGAAAAAAAAAAACCAAAACAAAAAAAACATGTATGACTGGAAAAAGACCAGACTGCAGCGACTTGATTATGCAAGAGCTGAACATCCTGCCATTTCCATCTTTTCTGTCCATTTACACACCAAGTTACAGCAAACGTTTATTTTTTGACCACAAGGAGAGGTAAAGCTATTCACCAAAGACTATCTGAATAAGAGGACTGCATTTACAAGGCTGCAAATGCAACATACGGAGCCCAGCTTTGAAATCAAAACAATGAAGGATCATCTTCCTATATTCAAAATCAAAGAGGACCTTGGGAAAGTGCTCATATTGAGGACATGAATGAATGCAAAGTGATGTGTGGCACGTTATTTCTTACAAAAAACACGAACGACACTTAGCCTGACTATGAAAATGCAATAAATTCAATAAATGCAATATACTGTATGTCTAATATGGCGAATTACATATATTCTTCATTGTTTAAATTAAAAATGACGTTTGGATATCTATGTTGTCCAGCCATCCTGTCATTTAGCCAAAACCTCAAAACAGCTACAAAAACAGTCCCTCCAGATAAAGATCAACACTTTCATTTTATCATCTCTGTAGATCATCTCTCATCACGAGTCCTTGAAGACTAAATATTTCATTTCACATTCTCTTTCTGTGTTTAATTAGGTTAAGAAATACAAACACATCTAGAGACACTCACATAGTCTTATATTTCACAAACTCAGACATAATACTTCAAGATTTATTCAACATTATCAAGTAAAACTGGCAAGAACAGTTGTTTATGATCTACTGCAGTGATTCTCAACATTTCGGCCTCTTGATTTACTGGATAAGAATTAAAGATAAATATTTCCACAAATATTTTTATACTCACATATTCAACCCTATAAAAGACTTCATATATATATATATATATATAATAAAATTAATTATAAAATTGTCCATGGAATTATATGATTTTTACAAGACAATGAGAATCTTGGTTAAGGAGATGAATTGATCATAAAAATGGACAGATTTTTTGCTTTCGCCTTATTTTAATGCTCGTTTGGCCTTATTTTAAATCTCTCTTTATCCATCCACACACACACACCCCTGGTTTTTTTTTGTTGTTGTGCCATTTCATTGATTGCAATATAAAAAAATAATCTTCCAAAAAGTGCAAAGAAGTTACAATTTGTTGTTACAATGGTTGCTGAAATCAGAGGACAGGAAGAAGTGTTAGCTGAAACAGACGACCGAAGCGAGGTGGACGGCACAGGAAGTGAGGCCTGTCAGACAGACAGCTGTTCTGTGTGGTGCCGCAGATGGGATTCACAGGTAAAGCTTTTGGCAGCGGTCCTGGCACTGTCCACTCCTGACAGCTCCAAAAAAAGGGTGAGAGGAAGTTCGGACAAATTTTGTCCTGGACTTGAGCGTCTCGACTCACGTATCACACACCTGCTCGCCAAACTAAAAATCACTTCATCTATCCTTTCAGGTAACTAAAATGCTTTGTAAAACTATTAATAAAAAGAGAGAGAGAGAGATAGCTTTATTTTAATCTTTTGACATTAGGTTAATATCATAATAATTGCAATTAATCTTGTGATTGTTTTTGCAGTTAATGTCTAAAACATTCGGCCGCTTCTTCAGAAAAAATATACATACACAAAAGGGCTTCTCATGGGTGATATTTCATACTGAGCTTCAGTGATATTTCAATTGGACCATTGCAAAAACAGCTAATTATTTTACTTTCGTTAAACGCCCCATCTGGATTTCATTTATAAATAAATCTGCCGTTAATCTCGGCGTGCACGAATAGCAAAAACTCGCGATGAGACATACAAGCTCTGGTGTGTCATTAATTGGAGAGCAGAGAGGAGATTGTTTTTCAACTGTTTTATCGATTGTTTTCAGTTCTAAAGTAAATCAAACTAGTCTGGTGTCAATGAAGCGGTACTTGATCTTTACTGATGGGGCTGTGGAGGTACGCAAGACAAAAAGCAAAGCATTAGGCGGCATCCCGCTGAGTCTTACCCCTCTGTTCACCCCGGTCTGTCATTCTGTCATCCCCTCATATCTCACAGAACAGCTCCATATCGACACACATGAACCCGGTTACCTGTGCGTCTGACGCAGGCCTCACATCCAGCTACTACAGACATTAACACTCAAACTGAAGAATAACACTGATGAAGGACATAATCAGCAATGACTATGCATTAAAATATAATGCCTGGGAAAAAAAAGAACTACCCATTCTAGTTCCTCATAAAAATGCAATTACTAGACCTCCAAATGCCATAGACTATAGAATGAAACCATATGGACACCTAAATGGAAAAAGATATAAAACTTAATATTTGGAATTATTATATTAATAGGAATTAAATGTGTAAAATAATTGAGAAGTGCCTTCAACATGACTAATGCTGATACAGTTTATTACTGTATATTTTCTCATTATTATTATACATTTATTAAAAAATAATTACATGCAGGGCTGTGCGTTAACGTTTTTTTGCACGTAGCACTGGTGCTACAGAAGGTATAAAATAAAAAAAAGAACAGCAGATAGAAGAAGAGAAGTTTTAGGCAAAAGTGGGCAAAGATCAAAAAATTATCTTTGCTATTAGAAATACATTAGATTACAACCAAACAGTTGCTGGTCCACAGCAACTTCCATAGTAATTATTTTTCCTACAGTGAGTGACTAAATAATAACAGAAATGTCTTTTTTTGGGTCAACTATCCCTTTAATAACTGCCAACAGCGCGTTTAGTTAGTCTCATAAGTGCTGTGTAACACTACTGCTGAGATAACATTTAATGTGAATGTATGTCGCATTGTACTGATGCGGCTGATGCAACTGATAGAACGTGCGCTGTATAGCATGATATTGCGATATTTCTTTTAAAGTTGATCGTGGAGACATTTTAATCATCCACCATCAAAAATCGTCATAATCGCACACAGTATAATCAAGCTCACACACACAAACAAGCACAACGAAATCACATAGCACAGCCCTGACATGTATAAATATATAATACCAACATTTAAATATATATTTGATATATTTTTATAATTTTAAAATTTATAAGATGCATTATAAGCTACATATTTAATGTAATATGTAAATGTATATTATATATTATATTCAAATTATAAAATATAATATTTTCATGTTTTAATTAAATTTTTAATATCTCATATATATAAACATACAATATTTTATAGTTAATATATTTATATTTGATATATTTATTTTTATATTTAATATAGATTTCATTTTATATACATGGCAGCAAATGTGAATTACACAGCGTAAAGTGTGAAGAAGAAATAAATTCTACACTATTTACTCAATTCAAAGAAAAAAAGTTGAAAAGCAAAACTGTTTATTCATTGGCGAGACGGTCTGTATATTTTGGAAAGGACACAAGGGGAACTATCAACTCTGTTCCCAAACGGACACCATTATGAGCCAATGTAAATAATCCTCAAATGATCAGCTATCAGTCAATTAATCCGCAAAAAAGTGCCTAAATTATATCTCTGCACAACTAGTGTCCAAACAACCTTGCATGAAGGTATGTTTCCTATAACCATAAAACAAAAGAATCGTTTATTTATTTTTGCCATTCAGTCATGCTGATATTTACCTACTGTGAGTTTAATACCATGAAACGGCCACTTCTGTACAATAAACATAGATATGTTGAACTTGCAATGCTATTCACTTTAAATAAACACAGACATCTACTCTACACACACATTCACCACTGTCAAGTTACAAATTGGAAGCAACAGCAAACGAATCCTGAAAACACATTGTCCCCCTCATTACCGGCCTAAACAGTTTCAAAACAGAGCAGGCCGATGACCAGAGCAGACACAGTTTTTTCCATGAAAGGCTGGATGTGGGGGTAATAATCCAGCCTCCCCCGGGTCCCGTGAGACCGTCTGGAGGATGGCTAACAGATGACAGCTGCACCGGCCCGATTCTCGTCTGTTCAGCATCAGAGCGCTGCTGTCCTGTCCCATCCCGTCCCGTTAAGTCTTACCCAAAGATGACTGTGCCATGCGGTCGGCCGGAAGGAACGGATTCACTCACCTGACAGACCAGCAGCTGGAGACCCCACTTTTAATTTTCCAACTTCTTATACAGAACCAAGGGCCATAAAAATAAATCTTATCATTATTTCTAAAATAGCGAAACCACGAAAGAGGTCGTCGAAAGGTCAAGCGCTCATTACTTATGGCAAAAAACCCACCACACCGCCCCGATAAATAAATAATCTGCAGATCTTCGCACACGGGGCTTTAACCTTGGAGGACGCATGTGGAAAGTTTGCGTTCTGGCAACGTAGGTCTCAAATGGGTTTCCCACCTGGCCTCGGAGCATCCGGTACATCATTCAGAGAAAGTCATTATTTATTGAAAATTAAATATCTAATGAGGCCCTGAAGCTTTTCTACATGACGACTCTGGTCGTATAACAGAAGAGAAAGCCATCGAATCAAATCCACAAGAGTGAAGCGCTTGACTTTTCCTTTTATATCATTAACCAAAACATCCCAGTGAGCGTTTTTTTTCTTTCTTCTGCTGTCCTACAAACCACGAAGAGCCGCTTGCCCGTATGGTTGCAAAAGCAAATTTCCTTTTCAAAATTCGAGGACAGGCCCAGAGAAAGTCTGACTGAAGGCATCTACGTCAGGACCTGCGGAGAGATGCTAAACGCCAAGGTGCTAACGGGCCATATTTCTTTTTTCCTTTAGTTGTTTTTCCACCTTCGTTGTACAAAAACATGCATCAAGTTCCTATAACACACTGCGGAAAAAATGTCTCTGCTAAAATACAACAGATAAAGGTTCTGTTCCAAAACCTTGGAAGTTTAAAAGGACAGTTCACTCAAAAACATTTACTCAACATCATGTAATTTTCAACCTGTGTGTCTTTCATCTACAGAAGACTCGTAAAAATCACGATTTTTTTTCCCCTTTAAAATGTTAGATATGTCAATATGACTTTAAAATAACATGCATACAGTACCTTTCAAAAGTTTGGATCCAATATTTATAAATATTTTCCAATGTATTAGAATGATTTCTGAAGGATGGTGTGACACTGGATCATGAAGTAATGATTATGAAAATGTAGCTTAGCCATTATATAATTTATTTATTTATTTGTAAAAAATATATTATAGAAAATATTTTCAAATTGCAATATTTTATAGTCCCACCTAAAGCTTCAGTGTGGATGTGTGACCTGGTCTTACATTTGAAATTAGAGAAAACTAAATATGTAATGAAGGGATCTGTCCATAAATTCTATGAGACATGGCAACCTATGATCACATACTTTGAAAATAAATTAAGACCCCCCCCCCCCCCCCACCTATTTTAGAGTATTGAATTGTATTATCCTGTAGATATATGTTTATTATCACACACACACAGCCTTAGTGAGCATAAGAGACTTCATTAATGTAAAAAACAAAATCAAGCATTTATAATATAATATGATATAATAAAAAATTATATAAATATTAGGGGTAAGATGTTACACTTACACGATATTGGGTTCACAAGAACAAGATGAGATGATATTTAACACTATTTTTAAGAAATCTTTAATCACAAAATCTATGACTAGAAAAATAGTTTTCTTCTATCCCCCCATTTAAAGTCATTACTGTATCTGATGAGAAAAGCACTGAATAAACACTACAAAAAAACTAACTTCAGAAAGAAATATTTTGCTTCAACATGTGTCTTGTGTGAGTCACTATTTGTGCGAAACAAAAAGGTTGCTGCCTACATCGAGCACTCCAAATCAATCACTTACGAAGTTTCGTTTAGGATGCTGTCCGGGTGTAGGCAGTACACAATACAGAGCTAACTAGGTTTTGGAACAGAGTTGTAGTCGAGGGATTTTGAGTCTAGCTCATCTCCTTCCTGTGTTCGAGGTAAACAGTCAGTGCACGCCGTTCTCCGTATCTCCATTCACGTCCTCGCCTCGGGTTCCTGAGGCAGCCCCCGCTGGCAGTTGGTTTCAATCAGACCTTCTGGCAGGATGCATGCTGGCCCAACTGGGAGTTGTGCTGAAGACCGGATGAAAAGGAAGTCCTAAAAACTGTGGAACGACAGGTGGCTACTTTGGCTGCTCTCGAAAAAAAAAAAGAAAAAAAAGAAAAAGAGGCCAGCTTTCCAACGCCTACCCCCCACCTCCACACACCTGCAAGAGTCCTACGGACCACAGCCTGGGGTCCTGTTTGCTCTGTCTGACCGGCACGCGATTTACCAAAGCGCCTCCTCCCCGTCTGACCCCCCACCCCTGGCCCTCTGGATCAACATTCCCCCCTGACTAAGAAAAACACATCCCCGCTTCTCCTTAAATAGACTATTAAAAAGAAATTTCCTGCTGACAGCGGCGTGTCAGGCCAAGATTCCACATAATTTACCGGCGATCTGTCAATTTTATCAGCCTATTGATTTCAGCGGAGCGAGCTGGGCTGAAAGAAGACCTTTGTGTCCTCAGACAGGAACGGTTTGGAAATCACTTCATCCTCAGAAGACGACCCAGACTTTTCAATCCATCCCGGGGTCTTTGGACAACAGCCCGGACGAGTGCTGAGCGTTTGCTGATCGATATCGTTTTCCTCTATTCTCTGACAACTCGCAACACTGTGGACAGAAGGGGTACTCTATGCAAACAGGGCATTTGCAAATACTTTACAGGTATTCTTGTATCACTGTGACAATAACAACTTCAGGTAGCTACCAACATTAAAGGAATAAACAGAAATGAAGCGCAATCGGGTAGCCATGGCAACTTTTTCAGTGGCCCAGAAGTATTTCACCCATTCATGTTTTCCTCTCAATGGGATTTTTAAAAAGTCTTTCTTTGTCCTTACTACATTTCTGGGCTTGGGAACATTTCAGTTGCATTAGTTGCAAAGCTCTACGATTTCATCAAAAATATCTTTAAGGGTTAGTTCACCTAAAAATGAAAATTAGTCTTTTTTTACTCACTTTTTTTTACTGTTTTACTCACCTTTTAAAGAATCCTAGGTGTATGTAACCTTTCAGATGAATCCAATCAGAGTTAGCTATATTAAAAATTGTCCTGGCACTTCTAAGCTGTATCATTGCAGTGGATGGATGTTTCCCTTTAAAGGGGTCGTATGATGTTGTATCACGCCTTGTAAGCATAACACCATGTCTGCATTTGTGATTGGAGAAACAACAAACAACAAGCACTACTCTACACGGAGTAGTGTTTGTTGAATAGTAAGTAGTCGGTTCTTTAATAAGAAAACGTAACTTAATGGTTGTGAGTAAGAAGCGCCAGACTGTCCTTGCAGAGTTGGAATTGCCTCACTTTATAGTTTCTGTGCACAGCCAGCATAGGCTGCTTGGCAGGTCTAAGTAATCGGTCCTCCATAAATGCGCTGAACACACTCTAATATTTGTGTTGAACTACCCTAGAACAGTATTGTAAACACAACTTAACCATTGATTTCTTTTTGTAGCACAAACAAAGTTTCACTTTCACAATGATACACAGCGCCTCCGGAACATGGCGCCAGCAACAACACTACAGCGAGAATAATAATTCTGCCTTCTTTCTTCGCATGAACATTTGGGCAGTGTTATGAAAATAAACCCACTCTGTGACATAAAAAAGTGTGTGTGTGTGTGTGGGGGGGGGGGGGGGGTTGGGGTGTTTAAACAAGCCATTTTAGGGGTGTGTGGACAAGTTATATCTTTTAAAAAGAGTATTTCTTTGGTTTTGAGACTTTAGTCTTTGCAACTTTAGGGATCTTATCTATGCACTAACACCTTGCAACATTCCAAACAGAAAGGAAAACTTGAAATTGCATCATATGTCCA
The DNA here is from genome assembly GCA_032359235.1 of Enteromius mattozi. NCBI lineage: Eukaryota > Metazoa > Chordata > Actinopteri > Cypriniformes > Cyprinidae > Enteromius > Enteromius mattozi. The sequence continues at coordinate 15,754,571 of JAUMHE010000072.1, forward strand.
AAACATTAAATACAGTGCATGTAAACATAACAAAACCTCCCTCACATGACTTTGGGGGGGTGAATTAAGGCAAATCCATGTGTTTTTGTAAGACAAATATCCATATTTCAAACTTAATAAACACTTCTGCTGACTATGGTAACCGGTAGCTGTCCCGGAAGAAGTCGTTGGATATATGCATCGCTCACGTGTCTCTGGGAAATGTAGGAACAAAGGAAACAAAGTTTCTTTACTTTAGCAAGGAAAAAACTGTTTCATCTTGGCTTATATTGAAATCCTACATTTTTCTTTACAAATCCTTGGTTTACAGCAAATGGTAAAGCTTGGAGGGGTTTGGACACTTTTTAATATAACTATGATTAGATTTGTCTAAAAAGAAGAAAGTCATATACACCTAGGATGCTTCGAAGGTAAGTATAAAACAGCATTTTTGGGTAAACTAACCCTTTAATTTATTTTCTGAAGATGAATGAAAGTGTTACAATTTTGGAATGGCATTGGGGTGGGGGGGGGGGTTAATTAATGACAGAAATTTCAATATGTAATGTAATTTGACAAATGTAATTTGTTGGTTTTACAATTTCATTAGAAGTTGCCATTTCTCAAAACAATTGATGCAAACTTCTGCACTGCTTTGTAGAGCATATGACTCTAGATATAAATAACAATAAATTAATCAATATAGAATAAACAGTAATAGGATAGAACCTAAGCTATTGCGCAACCCTCTGCTCTAGCCGCTTCTCCCCTCTGAAACACACACAGGAATACATTTGTTCAGTTTACGGCTCCAAATAGCTTACACGTTTGCTTGACTCCTGCCAGAGGCAGGAATTATTGGCCTGACTCTGATCTGGAAGGTACGGCGTGGGTGTGAGGTCTGTGTGGGGACCAATGGCTCCCGGTGGGATACAGCCCTTAAATCCCCCCCTTTACCTTGCTGCATGTGCAACAGAACACCACCCACATTCACTTGAGTCTAATTTGATAAATCTAAAGAGCGGCTCGATCCAATGGATCCAGGAGAACAAAACCGCTCTTTGTGTTTTAATAGCGCAGACGTTTTTGTAAAAATCCATGCCCGTGTCTGCCGAAGCAAAAAACATATTAATCATTCTCTTCCCTGAAACGCTCAAGCGAATGGCGTGCTGGGGGAAAAGACAAAGAGAAGCATAGAAACTACACAAACAACAGACGTTGATGGTGCTTTTAGCAAGAACCTGAGAACAAAGTACAACTATGGAGCAAGAAAATACCTCAGGCCAACAAGGTACGGACACTGAAAAAGGTCAGAGGTCTACGGTGTACTACTTCCTAGACTTTTAACATTTATGTTGACTTCCATAAAAGGGAATTTTTGGGGGAAAAAAGTACTTAAAATCTTCTAGGACTTAATTTTTACACTATAAAGCCTACTGGATTGTATTTAATACACTATTTTAATTATCTTAATTATCTATCATTCTAAGAAAAATAATGTTAAAATTTTATTTGTTCATCTCTCAAACATCATTGCATTACATATATTTTTTTAACTAAACAGCTCTGAGCAGAAAACTAACCATTTAAATATCCTCTTACTAATATTTATATGCATTTTATGCAAGTAGTCTGCTATATTATAATAAAGATATCCTTGATTTACATTAGAAGCTATTAGAATTTCATGTTTTTGGCCATATGATTAACATAATTTGCATCAAAATTCAATATTTTGGGTCAGCTTGGACTAAAACTTCCAGTTTTAAATAAAACAGAAATATTTTTCCTCGAATAGAATATGATCTCCATAACATCCTCTATTCTATTCTTACAATATGAGCCTGACACACACACACAAAAAAAACAACTTTTAAATAGGCGAGCTACGCAATATCCCGTTCAAAATCAGAAATGAAATCGCTTCCGATTCTGAAGACGATATTGCGTAGCTCGCCAGTGATCTATGGCTCTGTGTATCAACTGCCACTCATTTTAAAAACAGCTGATTGAGATTTACCACTAATCAAAGAACCGGCTTTACTGACAAAATGCGCATGAATAAATCGTAGATTAAATTGCCCAGCCCTACTTTTAAATATATATTTTGTCTAATTGTTCAATAAACAGTTCCATTTGAAATAAAACTAGATTTTTCTGACTATTATTTCATAAGTCAGGATTTATAGTGTTAAGTAGCCTTTTTCCTATCTGGATTCATTTTACAAGCTGGTTTGGTAATAACAATGCAAAGAAAGTGAATGATGGGATATTGACCAAGCAGAGTTTTCATTTCACTTGGCAAGCAGACTGTGACTTAGAAGCAGTGAGAGGTGCCAAATGCTCTGCAGAACGCTGAGGGTCAAAGGTGGAGGTGAGTTCAGGCCTCAACTGGTGCTGGGCTGCCAAGGGTGAATAGATACGACCCCCCTGGTTCCTGTTTCATAAATTGATGTGAATTTGCTGCCGGAACAGAGAGCCAGGACCTTCCTCGACGTCCGCTTGGGATGCCGAACTTTGTGAAAGAAACATCATCCAAGAGAAGCGCGTTGACGGCTTTGATTAGCTTTGGGTATCCAGGAACTTTTCAACCATTTCAATCTTGGTGCTCTGTAGACGGTCACTACTCTCCAAACGCACATACGAGCCGAGCGGAACAGATACGGTATTTAGAGACAATGGGAAAGAGGTAATGATGGTCCGTAATGAAATTCTCCTCCTCCACTGAGAGTCTTGAAACCTTTCAGTGCCCATCAAAGTGGAAGCCTCCAATGGAAAGACAAAGGGAAAGAAAATAACACTGGTAAAGCTAGACCATATCCAGTGATACATGGAAAGGTTGCCAAGCCTTGTAAGGTCGAGGGTAGGAAATGGGGTTTCTTCTAGGGCTGCATGATTAATATAGTGAATTAAAAATGAAGTCAAGATAACTGCAAAGGCTGGATTTTAATTATATAAATGGATGCACTGCATGTTTTAGAGTGAAACGTGTTCCTTTACACATGAACAACTCATGATCCACCAGCGTCTGTAGTGTCTCGGTTCATTGCTCTACACAAACTCAATATCTGCATACAAACTATATATTATCATGTTAAAACTAATACTAATATTATATATATATATATATATATATATATATATACACACACACACAGATACAGTACTGTGCAAAAGTCTTAGGCCGCTAGTATTTTTACCAACAAAAAATGGTTTTAAGTCGGTTATTTCTATCTTTTGCGGTAGTGTGTCAGTTGGAAATATCAGTTTACATTTCCAA
>JAUMHE010000072.1:15757967-15789699 GCA_032359235.1 Enteromius mattozi
TTGCCATAAATAGATTTAATTTATCAATTAACTTCTATTAACTAAATCAAATAAATATTTGGTATTACAGCTTTTGGCAAAACGGCTTCTGTTCCGAGGTACACTTGCCCATAGTTTTTCAGGTAGCTTTCTAGACTTTTGCACAGTACTGTATATATAAGTAATTTTACAGTTTGAAATTCTTAGAATTTTTATATTTTGATTTGTCACCATCTGTGTTTGAAACTTGCAATTGCATTTATTTGCAGAATTATCGACTTTGCGTAGGTTGTGATGAATCTAATGTTTTGAGGTGGATGTCAGTCAGCATGCGGCAAGCTGGTATTTCCCATAAAAAACTACCAGTACCACTCAAATTAGAAAACATTATTACAAGCTTACTGCTGTGAATCTGGCTAAGGTAAGGAGACAGTTTTGAAAACTGGTTGGTTACGTACTTGCGCAAAAATTGATTTTGGATCATTTTTAAACACAGACTATCTTTTTAAACACTCAAATTTTGCAGTATTTACAATTTTTATTTAGTAGTTGTTATAAAAACTAAATACTTAATGTTTACTTATGTTACATTTAAATAAAATGTTTCAATTGTCATTTTACTGTTGTTGTATAATTCTTATTTGAGCCATACCAACATATAATTACATAATTTTGGACAAATTGTGCAGCCCTACAGAAAAGCAATTGTAATAAAAAAAAAAAAAGCATTTAAAATTGCTATCACAACTTTTATCAGAACAATCGCAGTTAGATTCTACCCCCTCCCCAAATTGTCCAGCTTTAGTTTCTTCCCTAAATTATCCTCTAAGAGGCCAGAACTGCTAAAATTCAAGCTTTTTTCCTTGCCATCAGATTGACCGCAATCATTTGAGATCCCATCTGGAACTCATCAGTCCGGCGTTTGGAAATGGCCCAATCATGAAATTAAACTTTGGGATTACCAAAATTTAGAGAGCAACGCAAATAAAATTCACCTTGAGACATGTGTGGTGTGTCTCGACAGATTTCATATTTCCGAGGAGTGGGTGGCACAGATCCCCGGCGGGGGAGGCTGGGTTCCCTCTTAACTCTGGAGCAATTTGGACACCTGACCAGTCGGCATTACAGGTTGTGTTTGTTTTACTTTGTACGGGAAAGCAAACATGGCTCTTTTCTTCAGACGCGTGGGTTGAAATCTTTCTGAAATCTCTGGGTGGAAATGACAAAGCCAGCCCTTACCTTCCTGAGTGAGATTTGACCACCTGAAGAAACTCTCTATACCGCAAAACCTCCTTAACGTGTAATTAGACTGACATCATTTTGGACTGGAGGAAGTAGCTAACTAGATCCATCAAATGCTCACCCATGTCCTTCAGCTACAGCAAGAGTCTCGCATTATAAACCCAACCACATATGCAAATATCCGGCCCTAAATAAAACCTCCCAATTAAAACAAAACAGTTGCCATGCAACCACTGAGGTCAGCGAAAGTTTTGGAACGTGCCTGATTCTACCAAGACTGCAAAGGATGTTAAGTTTCCTCCGCTCATGACAGCTCCTCAGTGGGTCACTGGACCGGAATCTGGAATCAGTCAGTCGATGTGATTAGCAGACGTGACCTCGATCCGCTACCTGTCACTAGAGCTTTACGTTAGAGCCCAGAGAGAGGGACGTTCTGAAAAACCTCAAAAGAGAATCACTCATCCATGGCTTACCGCACACTGGAAATAAGATTTCAGCCGTGTGCCTGTCATGAAGACAGCAGAAACAGCACCCTCTTTGGGCAGAAAGCAAACTGACTTTCTGAAAAGGCAAAATTAACACAATGAAAATATTTAAAACAAGGGTTGTGTGTCATTCAGAATTTACCTGAGAATGACTTAAAGTCCAATTTAAAAAATTGCATAATTGCAAACTGCATAAAGAACTGTAATTTGAAGTAGAAGTAAAAAAAACAAAACAAAAAAAAAAAAAACAAGATACTCAAAAAACTCATTTTAGTTTCATAGAAAGAAGTGAAGAGAATAACAGAACAAACTAAACAGATAGAATGAGAGAGCAACAGATAGAACGACAGAACGAAAGACAGAAAGATAGAGACAGAATGGTAGATATATAACATACCTAATTTTTCTTAAGTAGATAGAAAGATGGATAGAAAGATAGACAGACAGATGATAGATAGACAGAAAAACAGAAAAATACATAGAACAACTGACAGAACGTCAATCAATATTAATTTATTTTACGAGTTGACTTTCTATTATGCTGGCTGATTAGTTTGTTTAATCCAGCTTTACATTTTTTGTAGCAGTGATGTAAAGAGAATGAAACATACATTAAAAGCCATGAACACAACTTCAAAGACAAGATTTTACAGAGAAAAGAGCATGTTCTGTTCTAGTGTGCTAATAATCCAACAGAAATTTGTACAATGCAGGAAAATAAATTATTGGCACGTCATGATGGAACAAAAATACTGCAAAAATCTATTTACTTTTGTCTATAAGGTGTTTTTAACTAAGCATAAGATAAAAAGAAAAAGAAAAATCTATATAAAAATTTAAATATGTAATAATAATAATAGAACGATAGATGTAGATAGATAGATAGCACGATAGACAGATAGAACGATAGATATAGATAGGATGATAGAGTGATAGAACGATAGATAGAATAGAAAGATAGAATGATAGACAGAACGATAGAATAGTAACACAGAACGACAGATAGAATGATAGATAGATAGATAGATAGATATAGTGATAGAACGATAGACAGATAGCACAATAGACAGATAGCACGACTGAATGATAAATAGAATGATAGAAATAAGAACGACATAACAAAACAGACAGATAGCATGACAGAATGATAGATAGAATGACAGAACGAGAATGACAGAGCGATAGAACGGTAGAAAATTAGAACGATAGATAGAATGATAGAAAGATAGATAGATATAGTTTACAGCTTAGTTTAGTTGACAGATACAGATCGAATCATAAAGCTTCTAAATACTACTGGAACCAGTTCGGTCATGTGTCGATATCAAGCTTACGAACACTTCCTGTTCAACCATGATCACCAAAAATAAAAAATACAACAGGTCAAATGACAGGTCTATCTGGTTTTATCACTAATTTCCTATCACACACACAGATCTTTCTAGGCTACTGTGCAGGGTCTCAGTCTTTGAGAGCGGTAGCTGCTTGGCAGCAGGAAGCTGAAGCTGCGGCCGGGAGCCAGAGCCCCTTTTCCCCTTAATTCCACAATGTGTCTTCATTCATCTCAAAGAGCACATGGAAAAGCCATTGCGGGGGAAAAGCCCCTTCCTGCCGGCTCGGTCTCGGACAGACGCTGCACTCTCGCGTATTCCCTCTTCACTAGGCTAACAGGAAATAGCCCTTTATTACAAAGGGGGGATGTGAGGATGAAAAACGGGGGATTTAGAAGTCTGGAGTTTTATTTGTAGACAACTTGTGCTGAGAGCTGCGAAGGGACGGAGAGGCAACCCAATCTGCGGTCTCCCGACAAGGGGGGCTAATTTAGCGCACGCCAAACAGCCGCGGGATCACCGCCGATCTGTGCGGCGCACGCAGAGACGCCTGACAACACCGCAGAGATCAGGCCCACGAGACCAGAAGTAAAAGACAAGCCTGACAAGCTAATGAGATTCACACCTTCTCATCTCCGTATGAGACAACCAAACTACCTGAAATGAGTGAAGATTAGAAGAGAGGAGCCACCTGTAGACGGCTGGAAATGCTATTAGCAATGCATTTAACTAGTGGACTGTTTCTGTTATGCTGGCTGACTAGTTTGTTTCAACCAGTTTTTAGATTGTTAGCAGAAGTGATGTAAAAAGGATGAAACTAAAGTACATTAAAAGGCATGAACACAACTTAACAGACAGGATTTTAAGTGAAAACAGCATGTTGTGTTTTGGTGTGCTAACAGAAATTTGTACAATGCGAGTAAATGAAAAATTATTGGCACATAATGATGCAGCAAAACTGCAAATCTCAATTAACTTTTGTCCGTATAGTGTTTTCAACTAAGCGTATGATATCAAATATATATATAAATAAATATGTAATAACAGTTAATAAATAATAAAAAATAATAATAAAGTAAGCGCATGTTAGAGTAAAGTTAGAGTAAATTGATCTTGTAAACACTGTTTGCTGACTAAAAAATTACATAGACAAAAATACTGAATTTAATGGACATTTAGATCATATTTTGATACCTAGGATTAAAACAAAGCCATAAAGAATACTGTAAATATATGATCTGCAGTTGTAAACATGAAACGCTTATGTTATTTTAGAATTTATTTATAATGCTGATAAATATGAATTAAACTTATTTTTGGTCTAAATTAAAGTGATAAAATATGTAAATATGTATAGAATATTAGTAAAATGAACAAATGAACACATGACAAAAACATCAAAATATGAAAACTATGACTTTGTAAAACCTCTAAATTCACCCCAAAAGTGCTTTTGTAACAAATTATTATTACTTCAATAAAAAATGTCAAGACAAATCACTGCTGACTCCTATCCGCAATGTATTAATTATTAATAAAATTTGTATTTATACACATCAAACCCTTTTTGTATTCTGTTAAAATATCTATTTAATATTTAACGGCTTCATAAATGTTTTAGTAACTGTTAAATATATTTGGTTACACATTGTGAACTAAATGTATTTTCACTCAAGTAATTGTATGTCAAAAATATTGACTAAATATAAAGGATCCTATTATGAAAGTATAAAAACTATTATATAAAACTAAAACTGCAAAAACTACAACTACCCTCTCAGAGAAGCTGCATCTCTAAATTCATAAAAAAAGCAGCACTTTTGCAAAAAATTCATCAAGTGCAATCGACAAATCACTGCTGAAATCGAGTCCTACGAGCAAGCCCGCCATTTTTTTTTCTCTTTTATGATAACACTGATAAATGGTCCACAATAACACAAATGACATTTACGAAGAAAGTAAACAAGCCCAACTTTGATTTCACATTGTCGTTAAATGAAAAGAACTAGAGCAAAGCCTCCAAAGACACAGAAACGCAAAAAATGAGAACTTTTACAAACTAAATAAAGATGGTAGTCGGTGTTCCTGATCTGTTCTGAACGACTACGAAGGGGCATTAAAAAGTCACTCTGAAATCGGGGATCTACCCAAGAACAATAACACTTCTGCAAAACATTCCTGGTCGGTAGCAGATTGCCAAGAACAGTTTTGGATGGCTGCTGTGTTTAGGTTGTATGGCCTGGCAAATTATCCAGACCACATTGTGCCAGGGTTCAACGGTTTTCAATGGAGCATGTAAATTAAAGAGCTGAAGAGGAATTCTTTAATGGTCCTACATGTAAATATGAGACGTTACAGAGCTCCTTACTGCAGAGGTGCATCATGGTCTCCCCTCAAAGAAGCCAACAGAGACATTACAGAAATGTGGTAACGTCTGACAGGCGTAAGGGAGCGGTATCAAATACTGTGGTTCAGACACTTCCAGCCCGAGGAACAGGACAAAAATCTTTTTCCTTTACATGAAACATTACACAACTAACCATATTCCCCTCTACGGAACAATGAAGTAATCATGCCTGTGCAAACGTAGCAGAAAAAGCCACCGCTATATTTAGATTTATTTAAATCATCTTTAGTCTACTTGTCATTCAGAAGTAATTAAGTGTCATGTCATTCAAGAAACATCAAGCGATTTATTTACATTACTACTGCTTTAAAAGAACACTTCACCCAAACATAAAAATCTGTTGAAAACGTACTTACCCTCGGGACATCCAAGATGTTTGGTTCTTTAACAGATTAGGTGAAATTTACCATTACATCATTTGCTCACCAGTGGATCCACTGCAGTAAACGGGTGCCGTCAGAATGCAAGTCAAAATAGCTGATAAAAATCTCACAATAATTTATACAATTAATCCACACGACTTTAGTCCATCAAATGACATTATATGCTTGTAAAAAACAACATTAAGATGCTTTTCAAAATCTGACCCATTGCTTCTGGCTTAAATTCTATTTAGTTTAAGTACGAAGTCCTTCATTCATAATATCATATAACTTAGCCTAATCTACATTTTTATGTAACTGAATTAAAAAAAAAAAGCTATGACCAGTCTTAAAGAAAAATTTAGCTAACTAACTTTTAAGACTAGTCTTAACCTTTTATGCAACCGGTTAGAGTTGCATAAAAGTCTCATTTTGACAGCACCCATTCACTTCAAATGATTCCCCCATGATGCAATTTCTTCAAATTTGTTCTGATTAAAAAACAAGCTCATCTACATCTTGGATGGCCTGACAATACATTTTCAACAATTTTCATTTTTGGCTGAACTGTTTCTCTTATGTTACACTAAAGAGTGAATAGTTACCTAGACTAAGAAACCTGAATAAAACTCATTTTAACTCCGTAAGAAACTCCATGAAAGGGGAAACTATGCATTCCTGCCATTTAGTTTTTTTGTGAAATTAAGCTTGTATTTCACACAGTTTGCTCATAAAGAGTCCAAAATTCCCTCAAGTAGTCAAATTATACATTTGTTTTGCATCCAAATAAAAGTCAAAAGAGATGAAAGTCAAATGGCCATCTGGAAACAAATGATAGGAGGACAGCATGCAAAGGACACATCGCAACAGATGCAGGTGCACCAACACCTGGACACAATGGTGATATTTAGACTCACTGAACTGGAAACTGGAATTTAACGGAAATAAAAGTTGAGCACAGAAAAAAATTTCCATGGATTTTCAGTGACCTGAAAAGAAGAAATGCATCGAACATCCAACAGTCTGAAACCACAGGTGAACTATTCTTTTCACAATGAAAACAACATTTTGATTACAAAATGATCGTGATGCTAGAAGTTGCATGAGAATTTGAGTGAAGAGCTGGATTGAAACATTACATTACAGCGTCACTGGAGCTGACATCAGCAAAACCTCATGATCATGTTCTTCAGCACAATTTGAGATGATCCAAAGAGCATCTTTTGCTTAAAGTGCAGAATTTCAGATACTTATTTATTAAAATTTAAATTAAAATTACTTAAAATATATGTACAAATCCAAAAACTTCAATACAGTCTCTCACTTTGGTCCTGCAAAAATGGTTCAATCACTACTGCACTTCCATAATAAGTGAATATGGATTCTCCTACAAACAATGTAAAAAAAAAAAAAAAACATTGAAACATTGTGTTGCTAATATCACATTGCTACACTTTTACCATTGCAACCACGGTATTTTGGTAAAAAACTACAGTTACATCGGTGCAATTTCAAGGACTGTGTTTTTAAAATCCCTCCAAGCCATGGACAGCTGTGGAAAAATAGCTTTCAAACTAAATCTGACAGAGTTATGAGATGTTGATTGTTCTGACATGGGACGAGCTTGTCCTGGTCTGCGGGCTGGACATTGGTCTGGATGATGGACAGATTCTTACCTCTTCATCGGACGTGTCATGGTCATACTCGTCTACCAGAGAGGAAATTTGGAGGCCGCTGTCTCTGACAGGCGCAACGCTTTCCTCTCCTTCCTCCTTTCCAGCAGCTTTCTTCTTTTTCTTTTTTTCCTTTGATTTTTGGCCATCAGTCTGAACAAAAAAATTAAACAACAACATTAGCAAACATGGACAAATATTTTCTATAAACAGTATAAAATAGTCGGCGCCGATAGCCTTGTGGGCAATGCGCCGACATACAGTGCCATTGCACATTGCGGGCGTCCGCTGTTTGAATCCCGACTCCAGGATCTTTCCCGATCCTGCCCCCTCTCTCTCTCCCACTTTACTTCCTTTCAATATTGATCTGTCCTATCGTAATAAAGGCTACAAAATGCCAAAAAATAAATCTTAACAAAAAAAAAAAAAAATAAGACTACTAACGTTATAGACTAAAAACTATGAATTCCATATTTCATCCATTCCCAATCAATCAAGTGTTCTTGCTTTTTCCATACCAATTAAATTCACATTTCCAATGTGGAAAAGACCATTTCCTTAATTTAAATTCAATATTTAAATTAACACTAAATTGTTGTATTTGTTGTATTTTCTTTATGCAGAACATAAAAGAAAAAATTAGAAAAAAAAAAAAAATACAAATAAAAATTACAAATACAAATACAAAAGATAAAAACAATTATTACAACAATATTTTTAGAAAAAAACACTGGTATGTACGGTGCATTGTGCTTAATTGTCATTAAAATAATTAACTATGAAATTTTTTGCATAAAAGTGCTTAATTTAATTTCTGCAATATGAACTGGACAGGTTTTCAGTTTTTTAGTAGAGGCATACAAGCAGCCAGTTATTTAGCGCTGTTGTAGAAAAACATACTTCACTACAGCATTTTCCAGACACCGTCTTTTTATGGCAGCATGACAGTGTACATGTTTGAGATATGCGGTTTATTTTATTTTACGCACAAACTTCCTCTGTGTGATTTACATGTGTGCCGTTGAAAAGCAGTCACCAGAACCTCACATCCTGCCCGAGACACCGGGACAGCAGGGATAAAAGCTCACAGTACTTTATTTACCACAGCCCATCAGTCACGAGAAGGCCAAACGGACTGAAAGCCTCCTAACAGGGTCGAGAGGAAGAGCAGCTTTGAGCCGCCGCGTCTCCCACGAGCCCGAGACGGGGCAGGTGAGCAACCTGTACTGATTTACGGCTCCTTAACATCCCGCTATCTCTTGGACTGCAGAGCTAAGTGAAACACTTCCTCCCTGAAGCCCAGTTAAATCCACATCAAGACGCTCGAGCCCCGTGTTCCTGAAAGCCTCGTGCAGCCCGAGGGACGGCCAATTTTTCCGCTAGCGCTGAAGATCTAAAAACAAGCTGAAACAGAGTTTTGGAAAGGAAGGGTTGGGGGTTTGACACCGGTTGTTCTGAGTCATTAAACCGCAGGCCAAATCAGGACGTGACCTGTTGGGATGAGCAGCCGTATCAAATGTATTCAAAATGCATTTGCTGCCAATACCAAAGTTGTGAGTATCATGAGAACTTTCATCATACCAGTTAATTTTCTCCCTTGCATTGCAATTTATGAGTATAAATACATTAAAACAGATGTTTCAAGTGTCTCTGATACTAACAAACAAAACCGAATTCCAACTGTCTGTTAATCCATAAACTCCAATTAAATTCATTCAATAAGTTTTATACATATGGATGTTTTAGTAAGAATATATATATTTCTGTTTATCAAACACTATAATCACATTTTTCTTTAAATTAAATTGATACTCTTATTGATTAAAAGTGACAGTAAAACCATTTCTATGTCACAAAAGAATTCTATTTTAAGTCAATGCTGTTTTTTTATATGAATATTCGATTTATTTTATACGAATATTCTATTCATCAAAAAACCCTGAAAAGTATTACAGCTGATTTCAACATTAATAATAAATGTTTCTTGATTATCAAATCAGCATTTTAAAATCATACAGAAAACTGGAGTAATAATGCTAAAAAATCAGCATTGCATTACAGCAAAAAATGAAATTTTATAATGTATTCAAAAGGAAAACCGCTAAATTAAATTGTAGTAATGTGTCTCAATATTACAGTTCAACTGTATTTTTGATCAAATAAATGCAGCCTTCGTAAACATCAAAAAACAAAAAAAAGAATCTGACAATGGTGTATTACAATGCACTTTACCGTTCAAAAGTTTGGGGCCAGCAATAATAGTTTTGAAAAAATTTTTATAATTTTTTCAGCAATGATGCATTAAATTGATTTGTGACAGCAAAGACATGTACAATGTTACAAAAGACTTCTAGATCAAATACATGCTGATTTTTTCTTTTTTTACTTTCTATCTCTCTACACCCAGGCCTAATTTGTCGATGTGCTGGGATCGAGTTTTTCAGCTAACCAGACTACACTAACACACTAATTTCCACTGCAAGAGTCCGGTAATAAAAGAAGGATGTGGGGGCTGAGAAATCAGCTTTTGACAGATGATTTGACCAGATGACGGGTGAGTGGCCAGAACAGAGGAGCTCACGGTGTGGATTCGGATTAAAAACAAGCTCTTCAGGACATCTGGCCAATCGACCGCAAAACAGCCGTGGGCTGAAGATGTTGCAAACCAAATGCGCGACGGCGAGCGTTCGAGTCTCCAAAGTTGCGAATGACATACGACGCATGAATCAGACGGAGAAATGAACGCACTGACAGGCGTTTGGAGCGCGTCTCTTTAAATCGCACACACGCTCAATGTAAGTTTGCACAATAACGTGTTTTTAATGTCTGTTGGCGGACCGTCCCGGGTTCCGCTCCGAAGGCCTCAAGTCGCTCATTATTTCGCTTGCTTCCTCTGAACTGCGGTTGAGTTATTGAGTGAGTTGTGGATGGAACAATCCGACGCCACTCATCAACATTCACGCTGATACTTAATTAAGACCGTGGCCTCTCAATTAAACGCCTCAGGTTCCGCATCACCCCCATCTGGCCCTAGCAAGACCCCATAGGAGCAGGTCACGTGTGTCAGAGATGGACGTGGACCAGCAGTGTCTGCAGCGCGCATTGTGCGTAGGCGTACGGTAAAGCGAGAGAGAAAGTTTCACGGTAAGACGAGCCCCTCCGGTCTCTTCCACCCCCGTCCCGATGTCATCTCCCGCCCCCTCACGCGGCGCGAGCGCGGCCGCCGCTGGATCAGACACACGGCTGCAGGGGCGGCGGGAATCCTCCCGGGAATCATAAAGTCTCCGGCAGCCGCATTAACTTCTGCCTGGTGTGCATCAGTCAGAGCTGTGATCAGTCTCCCAGAAGACCCGCAACAAAAGAGCACAGGAAAAAAACACGCCAGGGGGGTGGATTATAGGGTCGAGACGGGAACAATACGTCCCACGGTCTCCGCTGCAGCGCCAGACAGAGATTTCAGAGCTGTGAATTTGATAGTGTCCCGCGGTAAGTCAGACATCCGCTGGAGCGCAAACACTTTGGCCCTGAACTTCACACTGTAGGTGCTGTTGATCCTGATAAAGGAGAGCAGAAAGATCTGGAGGAACTCCGTGAATGTGATTCTGCTCGCATGTGTAGGGCCTAATACTATACTGGTGGACCAAAACAGCCCAGTTATTATCAGCAGAGTCTGCTAAATATTTAACACCTTAACATTAGATATCCCTAGTTCTGCCACAGTCTATCAACAGCCTTGACGATGGATCATTTTTGGTAAATTAGCAGTGGCAGAAGACATGCAGAGCTGCTGACTCATAGTTCAAGTCATTATCCTTTCTAACCTGACTGAGGATAAGTCCGATAATAATAAATAATTAATAATAACGCTCTTATTAATAATTGAACCCTAACCCTAAACACACGCCAGTTCAAGAACAGTCAAAGAAGACAAGTCGGCATTTGGAGACATAAATTTAGCAAAAAGTATTCATTTCTAAAATGCAACGATATGAATCTCATATGTCTCAGTTTTCTCAGAGGTGTTGTTCTACTGCAGTGATGTCATCACAGACCCACAGACGTGATTGACAGCTGCTGAGTTATGAGTTCACCAGCAGACTGAAGCACATTCTCACAGATATAGATAAATATTGACCTTTCTTCTGTGCCGGCCACCTGCCATTCATCATCATCACTTGAGTGAGTGCAACACAGAATGACAGTTTGACAACCAACCTCCTTCTCTCAGACATCCATTAATACAGAAGCAGCAGATAAACAGAGCGGGAGGAGGTGAGGCAGTCAGTGGCACCCACACTATCAGTGATGGACCATTAGAAGGCGCTAGAGAGTGAAGTCCAGAGACAGCAGACACTTTCCTCACTCATGGGACTGAACTGGAAATGATTTGCAGTAGCCAAAAGCTATTTGAACAATTAGGTCATGCAAAAAAAAAACCTTGAATGTTACTGCATTAGACAATAAAACATCAAATCAAGTGTCAGTACCTTTTTTTTTTCCTCAAACCTGACTTCACAGCACATCATCTACGGTTTTATCTGTTAAAATCAAACTGCTTTTTAATATTGTTTTATCCATTTTTTTAAAAACCTTTTCTTTAAACAATTTTTTAACTCTCTTTTTAATTAAACAATTAAATAAATTAAATAAACAAATGTATTTAATTTTCTGTGCTTGCACTATTACCAAGGGGGCAATTAAAAAAAAACAGCTTGAAAATCGCATGTGTGTTATTCTGATTAGGTTAAAATATAAAAAAACCACAATAAAAACATGATCACATAATAGAAAACATGGTTTAAAATAAATAAATAAATAAATAAAATAACAAAATGCAGTTATCTGTTTTTGCATTTTTTTTTTATTTAATTTGTTAATCCTATAAAAATAAAGGACACATTGTAATAAATATATTATATTTATTATATTGCACAAAACATCTTTTTAAATAACCTAAAACAGCTGAAAATGAACATATATTTCATATTTTCTTTTCTTCTGTTTTTATGTCTTATTTTGAAAGAATTTTAAAAGTGTGATTTTCACAAAAAGCCATCAACGTTTACAAAGAATATTAATTATGTGTAGTTGTCTAGCTATAATATGTATAGTAAATATTTTATTGTGCAGAAACGGCTACTCGTAATATAAACTGATTGGTCATAAAAAGCGTGAACCCTGAAATGGATTTAGTCGGGAATTAAGAAATGAAAGAATTTATTTAATTCAATTATTAAATGGGGTCAAAAAGGCTGAGAATCCCTGCTCTAGAAGATGATTGAAACATATATTTAGGAACTCTCATGTTATTGCTTCCTCACAATCACTTCAGACATCTAGATAAACGCATCTGCTAAATGATTAATTCAAATACTACTGTTTCTCTTTAAAGCAAGCTGCTTAGATATCATGTTACAAAATGCGATGGCATGCAGACATTTGCCTGGCTGAAGTGTCCAAATTCACTTTGGAATCACAGTTTATTCCAAAACACTGTCTGGAAACGTGGACAGAAACTCAGCTAAACGCAATACATTTGGCAATAACAAATACACTTCTAATGGAAATCACATCTGTACGGGCCAATGAGCTGCAAACACAGTATATGACACAGAAAACCAGTAGCTCTCAAACTTTCAGGCAAATTACCATGTCTGATCAAATCAGAGCTTCCAACTACCAGCTAATCATGATAATATTCCGAAATCACTACAAGCAACACAAATACACATAATGGCATTGTTTGATTCCAATGAATATTCCTGTCAGTGAGATTATTCATGCTGCTGAAAAGACTATTAGCCTTGACTGGCCTTTCGTGGTCAAAGATCAAGATTACATTACATTATGCTTTAAGATGATGGCAGACTTTGAAGATGCATATGGCATAATATCATGCCTTTTGCATCTAAAACTTACTTTGCATAAACGTATTGATCAATGTGCAGCCATGGGCTAAATAGTAAATACTTAAGCCAGATGTTTTTGGTATACAACATGCGCCAGAGTATTTTGAACTTTATGGACCAATAATGAGTCTATTATTGAATCCTTAGAAACACAATTTCATATCACCAGAGAGTACATCCAACCGTTTTTTCAAGCTGTGACATAAATCTGTCTTCCGCACAATATCAGTCCTGTTCAATATACGTTTATAGTGGATTTAACCACTTAAAATGCAACTTTAAATCTCCACCAAAACTGCTAGTTTACAGTACCTGAGGTTTGATGACTTCTTTGGCAGGCAGCTGATCATCTCCATCACCGTCGGCTGTTTTATCTTCCTCTACGTCAGAGCTCTTTTCTTCAGAACCACCCTCCTCATCATCTTCTTCATCTTCCTCCTCCTCATCATCGCTGTCACTTCCTGATTCTTCAAGCCCAGAGAAGACGCTCTCTTCACTGTCTGACAGATCACCCTGATCTTCATCATCATCATCATCTAGATGACCATCTTTAATGCTGTCCTTATCAAAGATGGGCAGCTGAGAAAGAAAAACCATCACAAATGCATAAAAACAAACAACACATTCAAACCAAATTTTGTTTTCATAATGAATTTCCTACAAAGGACAATTTATTGATAAGGTTTTTAATAACATAAACAATATATAGCTTGCCATGTGTTTCCAAGCTTTTGACTGCAAAAGTATATGATAAAATATAATACAATGATACAGTAACGTTATACAAATAAACGGGGTTAGGGAAAGCCAAGCGCGTGCTTTGTGAACATAAGCGACTAATTGACAGTCTATTAATATTCATTAAATAAGCAATATACACGTAAATACATCAATTTGTACTATTAATCTCAAACTCATCAAGAAAGAACACCTCGCGCTACATAAACGCGTGCTAATATATAACGCATTGTGTATAAACTGCCTCTTACTGCTTTAAAACAACGTTACACCAGTATAACATCAAATCATACCTGTTCGTCTTCATTTTCTTCTAAATTTCGTTTCTTATTTTTTAATTTACTCATGGTGCCGCTGTGAGTTGGACGCATGCTGAAAACGCGACCATGTGGTTTTGAATCTATGACGTCAAAGGTCAAACTGCGACGCCGTCGGTTTGTTTTACTTATTTTTTACCCAAACTTTTTTCAAGTGTGATTAATCTGCATTCCCTAACAATCTGTGGTTTCGAAAAAATATAATGCTTTGGTTTTGAGTGCGTTTTATTAAAACTGCGTCTAAAGTAAAAGGTTAAAGTTCAACGGTGAACGCATGCACGGTTAAACCTTTTGTTTGTATGAATTAATTATTTTAAACACATTTAAACGAATGAAATTAAAATGTTACGTGCTTTAACTTGCGTCGTTTGTGTCTAAGCTCATTAAAACGTTATACGGTATTTTTTAAAGACGCGTCGCGGTGGCGTCATCACAGAGCGACTCTTCTCAGCGCTGGTTGTTTCTACGCAGTTTCTACGCTGTGGGGATTTAATGGAAATTTCCACTACTTTTGAATGATCAAAAACACTTATTTAAACGGGATCTAAAAGGGATCCGGATACTCCAAGAGGGAAATAGAATCAGACTGGTGTATTTTAAGAGCGTAATCTGCGTTCGTACAGCCACACTTTGAGTGAGTGTGTAACTCTGCTCTTCTTCGGTGACTCATAACAGAGGTGTTATTATCGTCAGAAACAATCGCTAAACTATTTGCGATGGAGTATCACAGTGTGGGGCCCGGAGGTGTGATGGTCTCGGGTAGTAATGTACCTGCGTTTCTGACCAAACTCTGGACGCTGGTGGAGGATCCGGACACAGACCCGTTAATCTGCTGGAGTCCAGTAAGTTCAGAGCCTGTTCGGGGCTTTCAGGTGGTCTGAGGAAGGTTTACAGATCTGGATTGCAGTTAGATTCGTTTGTGATGAGCTAGTGTAGGCCTGAAACAGCACGTCCTAAAATAACCTCTGAAATGGAGGCACAGGAACATGCATTTACTGTAGTTTTTACCTTGTGTTGTAATGACCCTGTTGATACTTGGGTTAAAAGGGCCTGATATACAGTAGTTTTCCTTATTGGTTTAGATTCAACCATTTAACACAAAATAAACAATAAGAACGTGTAAAAAAGTATTGAATTAATAGCATTTGTCACTTGTCTAAATCTAGAGTATTATAAGTGGGTTTGCCTGATGCTTGTGTTTGTTCTGGAAAAGCTACAAATCTGTTGCAGAGTGAACTGAAACAATTTTCTTGTGGATCTTTTGTTGGTGTTTTAATCATTTCTGTTGTTTTTTTTAGAGCGGCAACAGCTTCCACGTGTTCGACCAGGGCAGGTTTTCCAAAGAGGTTCTGCCGAAATATTTTAAGCACAATAACATGGCCAGTTTTGTTCGCCAGCTCAATATGTGTAAGTATAAGACAATTCTGTACCTATCTCTCAAGACCTATACGTTTGCTGAGGATTCACGTTTTTTAAACATGTGTGTTTTTTAAAATGTATGTCTTTAATTAGATTTTTTTTACTTTTCTGCAATATGTAGTTTACTGTGTTTTATTAATTGTATAGCACTTTGGTACACTGTGGCTTTTAAGGTGCTTTGAAAATAAATTATGATATTGATTTGTTTATGAACAATATGGATGAAGTTTTATGCCTAAATTATTAGTTTTATGTCATGAATGTTTAGAATAAAGTTTAGGTTATGGTCAGTATGGAAGATTTTTATTTGTCTTTTGTTGGAAAATGCAAAAGTGTGGATGAATATATAATATTTTCGATGAAGTCAGCTTTTTTTCACAAAACACATCATCTCAAAACCGCTTTACAGTGTTTCATGTTAATCCCTAATTGTCCACATTTAACAGTTAAGTATATTTGATGTGAATAATATATTTTATTTATGATTTATAGGTGCTCAGATGCTTATTTTGGGTGCTGTATTCTTTAGCTATATACTTTAACTCATTGGGTTTAAAGCCACAAGCAGTTAATATATAATATCTGTGCTTATAACACATTAATATATTTCTCATAGATGGTTTTCGGAAAGTTGTCCACATTGAGCAGGGTGGGCTGGTAAAACCAGAGAAAGATGACACTGAATTCCAGCATCCATATTTCATCCGCGGACAGGAGCATCTGCTGGAGAACATCAAGAGGAAAGTCACAACGGTAGGTAGACACTCTTGCCTTTCCTGAAACATCTGAGAATATATGAGCAGGGTGTTTATGAGAGATGAGCTGCAGTGACCTTGAGTTTTGAATGATCTCCAGGTTTTTATAATTAGTTGGTATTTCGGAGGGGCTTTTTTGATCCAAAGCAGCTTTACGGTCAGGCTGAAGCTCTTTTAGGACACAGTCATGATGTCAGACCACTAATGCCGTCTGAATTGATCTGGGTTTTGGGGGATTCCCTGCTGCTCGTGTTTGGCTTTGAAACCTGCAGCGTTCCACTTATGAATAAACATTTGCCAGAATTATGTTCTCCCACAGGGGAAAACATAATAAAGTGGGATTATAAATGAACTTTTCTAACTGCACTGTAACAGAGGCTTTCCAAAACTATCTGTAGCTAGCAGTGAAGGCTTTTGCTTTTCTTTTTCCTATGTCATTTACGCATATCCAAAGAATTTGAGTAATATATTTGCCATTTTCTTGACTTTAATAAATGTGTTCTTGGACAAAGGTTTTTAAACTAGGGTACATAAATATTATACTAAATATTTAAAATGTATTTTATTATCTGTCTTATTTTATTCAATTTTTTTTTTATTTTCTCATTTACTAAATTGATGTCATGTCTTATTGTGCTATATAAAGAATGGTCAGAAATGATTGGATTAATCATAAATCAATTTGATTTATAATTATGACAGCCCTCATTTTTAACAGGCAGAAACTAAACTTAAATCTGCACATAGTTGTATCATTATATAATATCAACTTTTGTATCAGTTGCTTGGCCTTGTACTGTATATGAAATATTATGTAAAAATGTAATATAACGTGTCCTTGTAGCATCACAATTTATACATTTTTCATAAATTCTAAATATGTAGGTGCTTTTGTAAGGGGGTCATTGTTTTTGAGATAAAGATTTTAAGGAAATATAAATATTTATATTATATGAATTAAGGGGGAAAAATATAAACAAATTAATTAAAAAGATATATGATATTAGACATCTATAGATAGGTCTATATTTAGTTATTTAGTATAATGGAGAAAATGAAAAGTAGGAATTAACCAGACCATTTAAGAAACACTGCACTTCTGTTCAGATATTTGTGGTTTGTATATTTCCATTCAGACGTTTCGGAGTGCATAGAGTCTGGTCATTGGTAACCAGATCAAGTTTTTGTGAGTGTGATGGTTTCCATGTGCTCTGCTGGGTTTCCTCGGGCCACTTTGAATCCCGGTGTCCCTCTCTTTCCCGTTGGCTCAGTGACAGATTGCGATAATCAGCAGGTCTGAGAGGAAGCCAGCTGGAGACGTGTGGATTAGAGGCCGAGGTTCTGGGGCACTTAATCTGGCGTCACTCTGATGCTCCATCGACGCCACTTTCCAACCCTCCAATTTATAGTGTTTCCTCTGCCGCTCTGTCCAAATGTCCAGCTCGGGGCGGAAATCAAACCGTTAACACATGCTTTCCACTACGTGAGAGTTCAGGAACGGGTCATGACAGACTCCACTCAGCCCTCCAATCACACACACGCACACTCCTCAGTCCGTATCTTTGACGTTTTCATTGTGTCCATCTGCAGGTGTCGAATATTAAACACGAGGACTTCAAGTTGAGCACCGACGAAATGTCTAAAATGATCACAGATGTCCAGTTCATGAAGGGCAAGCAGGAGTCAATGGACTCCAAAATCGGCACCCTCAAACAGTAAGTTACAGTGCATTTAGGACTGGCCAAAACATTTGACTCTTTCTCCATTTCCTCTTCTGGTTCTGAGTTAATTTAGTCTAAACTGGATTTCATTTAGTTCCTAAACCTAGTGGGGAAAAGTTTGACTGACAAAGTCCTTAGTCCTTATTAAAGAAATTGTAAAAAAAAACAAAAAAAAACCTCTGTGCTATAATAATATTACAACTATTCAATTCAATAATTCAAAATTTAATAACATTTATTTCTGCCTTTTATTTGTGCATGTTTGCCTAAGCTTAGAATTGTAAGTGCATTTATTTTAATTTATTTTAAATTTATGTATTTAACTTTTTTTTTTTTTTTTTTTTTTTTTTTTTACAAACTGGGGTATAAATTCATATTGGTGTTATTTTAATATTGAGCTACTGTAGTATTTTATTAACTTTTTAAAAGTGTGAATGTTTAAAAGTACCTAAAATAATATTTCCTGCATTTTTAAAATATATTTTTTTTATATAATATTCTGAATTTGTTTTTATTTTTAAATTTTCTGCTCTTATTTTTAGTTATATTTTTAGTCATTTTCTACATTTTTGTAAATGCTTTGCCATTCACGTAGTTCCTAAACCTAGTGGGAAAAGTTTGACTGATGTAACAGTTGGCTTGTTGACAGCCAGGCAGTCTTTATCCAGTGTTACGCCGGCTAGATATCAATAGCAGTTCAAAGTGTAACGCTTAAGATGTGAATGAGGGTTAATCTCAGCTGGGTTTGTGACCGCTTATTAATGCTTCACCTTTTTAAACTCTGTTAGTCATGGCTCTAAAACGGACGGCCGTCCTCACACCAGTGTGACGTATTTTAGCAGCTGCTCTCAGCTTGTCCCAAGGCATTTTGTCACTTTCCGCTCTCACAGCTGGACGGGTCTCTAGTTTTTGACACACACACACACACACAGGAGTGGTCAGCGTGGATGTCACCTCTTCAATAATTTAATTTTGCATAGATTTTCGGGTTTTGGTCCTCTGAAAATGTTACGGATTTCTAAAATCCATCTTAAATGTTGTTTAAAAAAAATAATACATATTTTTAATACACTCCTGTGCTAATGTATTAATTATGCATTTATTGTCTTTCAAACTAAATTTATTGTCTTTCAAACTAAATTCACAGATTTCACAATTAAAAAAAAAATGACAATGCCTTCAAACAATTGAGACAAATTGGGATTATTTTAAGTTATTTTTATCTTTTAGTTGATTTTCATTTGGATTAAGTTTTTGAAAATCTTTGTTTTGGCATGAAGGAGATTTTGAAAGATTTTAGGGGAAATTGCCTCAAATTCTGAGTCTGAATGGAGATTTGTGAAAGGTCTGATCAGGCTGCTTACTGGAATCCACACCTGCCTCCATAAACCCCGTCCCATCTGCTGAGGGGTGAGCGGGGGAAGGTCACATGATGGGAGGAGGGGACTCTTAAAGAGCTTCTTCCTGCACTCTGCTGTTTTACAGACGAGCGATGCTGGGTTATAATGCAGCTGAGTCCTCTCATAATCTCTGCCTCTTGCTCGATATAAGAGACTCACCCACAGGGAGTCCATGAGATGAATGTCAGACACTGATGATGTCAGCCAAATTTACTCTGGGGAAAAAATAAATAAATAAAATTGCATTTACCTGACAATCTTCTTTTAACCAGAATTCGCTAGTAAATTTTTCACATAATTACTAAGTAATGGCAAGTAACACATAAAAATGTAACATGAAATTAGAAGGACTGAAATATTTTCTTGTAAAATATACTCCATTTATTATGTATACATAAATACACACACATACAGTATATATTTTGGAAATATTTTCATGTGTATATTTGTATTTATATGATTATATTACAGTAATATATTATGTAAACAACCTATTTTTCTTAAATATATACGTGCATGTGTGTGTATTTATATATGCATAATAAATACACACAGTACACACGCATATTGGCCTCCAAACTAAGGAGTGACAGTGTATGGATATATAGTTTTCTATATGTTGTGCCTCTTGGAGGTCTATCAGGCAACGCATCTGTTCTTATAGAAAGACCATACTGTTGTTTGTGTAGTGGATTTTTCTTTTTATTTGTGTGCTTTTCAAACTTTTTGTTCATGATTTTAAATGTCCTTTAACTCATAGGATTTCTTTAGCATAGTTGTGTTTAGAATTTTCCATTTCCACAGTGATGATCAGTATTGGCCTGTGGTTTTGTTCTTGTGTGCTGGATTGTGTTCAGGCCGTGTGTCTGTGGCCATATTGGACTTGTGAGCGCACACTTAAAATGCCATTTTATCAGTGTCAGGGGAACAGAGTTTAAGAGAAGCAGGCCTTACTCAATCACCCTGAAAAAACAGCCAACCCAGAGATCTTTCAGTGACTGTTTACGAAGTTTACTGTTGTATTTGTCATGTTCATTGTGAACAAAACGTGCATGGAAATTTCAAAGAGAGCTCATTGCCTGAAAATTTAAATAACACCTTTCTGTCTCTCTCTCGCAGTGAGAATGAGGCGCTCTGGAGGGAAGTTGCCACTTTAAGACAGAAACATGCTCAACAGCAGAAAGTCGTCAATAAGGTAAAATCAGCGGCGCTTTTTCACGCTTTCAGAGTGACGCATACAATTCTTTGGTAAAAGTCTTTCACAACAAAGCCTTTGCAGTTAAAAGTTCACTCAATCCACCTGTGCATGCAACCTTATCAGTTTAAAGTAAAAATTAAACTGCTGAAGCATCATAATATGACAAATCTTGGTGTGAATCAGTTGATTTTGTTTTACCATTGGATCCTCTGCAGTGAATTAAAAATATCACAATCCACACGACTGCAGTCCATCATTTAGTTTCTTATGAAGCAAAAAGATGCATGTTTGTAGAAAATCTATCCAAAATATTGTTTCCATCGGTGAAAAGGTACTCTCGTTTGAATCAGGAGAGAAATATGCACAGACCAAAACTATCCGTAAGTATTAGTTGGGAGTGTTAAACTTCTTAAAGATGGATATGTTTCTTAGTTTGTTTGTTTTTTTTTACTTTACAAGATGTTAATTGATGGATGGGAGTTATGTGGATTCTTGTGATGTTTTTAGCATCTGATATAAATGCTACATTTCTTTAAATCTGTTCAGATGAAGAAACAAACTTTTAATTGACTGCACAGTATTTTGTTTATACATTTAAAACAGTATCTTTTTAATGTATTTAAGAAGTAACATGTACATGAGAATGTCATAGAAAAACATAGTTTTTCAACATAATCGATTATTCTTTGTTTCCGCAGCTCATTCAGTTCTTGATCACACTGGCACGGTCCAACAGAGTCCTGGGAGTGAAACGAAAGATGCAAGTCAACCTCAGATTAACATTAGCACATATATCTGCATTGATAGCTTGCGATTCAGATAATTAGACAGTGTATTTGTTGTCCGTTCTAACTTTTCACTCATTTACTTTTGCCCTTTATTTTATGTGGGATTTTTTGCCCCTCTCTCCCTTTCGTTGTGTTTGTTCACAGGCCCCTGATGTTAAATGATGGCAGCTCCACACACTCCATGCCCAAATACTCTCGGCAGTACTCGCTCGAGTCATCTCCCGCTATCTCTGTGAGTACTGGATGCTTGTATCTCAAACCATAAGCTGAATTTACCAGAGACTGCTAGGTTTAAGTGTAATGTTCTTGTGTGCAGCCCTCCTCTACAGCTTTCACAGGAACGGGTGTCTTCACTTCAGAATCACCTGTCAAGACAGGGCCAATCATTTCTGATATCACTGAACTGGCACAGTCTAACCCTGTGGCCACAGAGGAGTGGGTCGAAGACAGGCAAGTTTTACCTTTTTTTTTTTTAAAGCTTGGTTTGTGAAACACGACCACACCCAGTTGTATTTCCTCACCCCGGGTTGCCACTTGACAGAAAACACAGCATATTTAATTTTATTCATCACCATGTACGCTCTTTTCTGTTGTTGCGGTCAATCTGGCAACCTGCCTGTGTGTCAAGTCTGAGGAGGAGGGGCCGGGTGAAAAAAAAAAAAAAACACTCTCCAATATTTTGAATTTGAACTGCAATTCCTACATACAGCACCTTTAAAATAATTTTAAAAAATATTTAAAATTGTTTACGAAAGTCATGGAGCTGTTACTATGAAAAACTCCCTTTTTTTTTTAATCACAGAACAAGCCCATTGGTTCACATCAAGGAAGAGCCATCTAGCCCTGCCCACAGTCCTGAGGTGGAGGAGGTGTGTCCTGTTGAAGTGGAAGTGGGGTCGGTATCAGGTTTACCTGTGGACACGCCACTTTCCCCCACAACCTTCATCAACTCCATCCTCCAGGAAAGTGAGCCCGTCACCGCCCCGACCCCGCCTCCCAACGACCAGAAGTGTCTGAGCGTGGCCTGCTTGGACAAGTGAGTTTTACCAACAAATGCACATTCGATCACAGCTACAGCTTCTGTTCTCGAAATCACAGTCTTCCCTGACAGAGTGACACTTTATTCTCATGGCACCTTTTCTTGGTGTGATCCTGATGGCTTCAGCAGGGATTGTTTATCCAAAAATGAAAGTTCCATCATCTGGAGCTCACTGATTTGTGTTCTTTACAGCACAAAAAACATGATGTTCTTTTAAATACAATGAAAGTGGTCGGTGAGCACTTTTTCTGGCATGTTCGTAATACGTGTGTATGCAAACACACATTCTTGGATCACAAACAGCAGTTTTAACAATTATCGGGCTGTTCTCTCAAAATTATCTTATTTCTTTTAAAAAAACTAGTTTGGATTGTATGGATGACTTTCTTACACTTTTATAGTGCTTTTTTTTGCCCAAGAGTTATCAAAAACTAAGACTAAAACTAAAGCCATTTTTTATTACTTATGTTAACTGGAATAAAATAAAATTAAATAAACTTATTTTATTTCAGCAAATTTAATTTTTATTTTAGCTAGCTGCCAAAATAATTGTTCTTATTGTCATTTAGTATTGTTAACTTCAAGTACTAAAACAACTAAAAATAAAAATAAGAACTATATAGACACATAAAAAAGACAAAAAGCAGCAAAATTTGTAAAGTTGTTAAATTGATGTGAAAACAAAATATAAAATAATCTATTTTAAACAAAACTGACAAATTAACAAAAACTATAATATACTAAAATATATATGATACTAAAATAACACTGTTTTTATACTTTTATTAAAGTTTAAAAACTATGGTTACCATTCACTTTCATTGTATGGAACAGAGCCTTGCGTACTTTCTTCTAAATTGTAATTGTGATTTGTGTTAACAAAAATAAGCATGTGTGAGTATTTATTGACAGAATACCCAATTCACTTTTGGGTAAACAATACATTTCCACATCAATCAGAAAAGCTTAAAAAACAACTAATGAGCAGATCTTTTACTGTCCTACAGAAGCATTGCTCTTAACTAACTGTTCAGCTGGACTTATTTGTGGACTTTGGCTGCTTAATTTAGCTTGGCAGACTGGCATAGTGACTATTACTAATACTTTTCCAGATATTCTTTTGAGCCAGTGCATTATTTCAAATGTCAATTCATCTCATGGCCCCTACGGCACTGAATTCGAGGGCCCTTTATTTTACAAGTGCAAGCTAATGCGTACTTGATTGTTGTTTTGCAAATAAATAAAACCTATGACTAGCATGCAAAACAACGCTATTAGCGAAACACAAAATCAAAGTTCATACAGCTGGATTTGCTTCAAGTTACTGTGCAAATCTAATGTAATCAGTCTAATTTTAAGTAGGACTAGGGCAGATAGATAGAATTCCTTTTTCGCAGGAATTTAAAGTTCGTACAAGAACATAATTGATTTTCATTGAGGAAATAGTTTTAATAGTGCAGTTTTACAACCCTCTATAACCATTCGGCAATGTCTGGTGGCTTCAAAACACCTGGACTTCAATAAAAACACAATTCAGAACGGTCTGTACTTCACCCCCACCTATATTGGCTCTAGTTCCCATTCCCCATCATGGCAGTGTCCCGTTGATGTGTGTAGCGCCCCCTGCTGTCTTCAGTGCCATGTTGTGCTTCTGTCTTTTCAGTTATCCTCAGATGTCTGAGATCTCTCGCCTTTTCTCCGGCTTCTCCACCTCGTCTCTCCACCTCAGGCCTCATCCCGGGTCAGCATTTCAGTCGGCCGATCCGTCCCCAGAACGCCTGACGCTGTGCTTGATCACATAGACGCTAACTGGGCTTAGCTTGTCTTCTCAGGCTCGTTCACTCATTTCTGCCCCAGTATACCTGAGACACGCTGAATGCAGATTGGTCGTTGGTAGGCTCAGGTGTGCTGGAGGTGGTAGGGAGCGTGAATAGGGTGTTCGGGGGAGTCCTGAGCTTAATTTGAGAAGTGCAATGGCATGATCACACAATTTATAAAGTCTAGTGGGAAGAAAATACAGAGTGTGTACATGGCATTTGAAACAAGACGCATGGTTTGAATCCTCTAATTACCCAGTCACCCTTTGATCCCTCTCCCCCTCCTACCTCTGATTGGATACTAATGTGATGAGGTCAGCATCCCCGCCTCCCTCTATGACATCATCGTCACAGTTTTGTTCTTTCTGGGGACCGGCCTCTCTCCCGTTTTTAATAGGAGTGTTTAAATGCTTCCTCTTATTGCTGAAGCAAAATTGCTGAGTTTTATTGGCTGCTTTTGTAAAAGTTTGGAGAGTGGAACTGACTGGTTGGTGTGTGTGGTGCTTTAGAGATGATTTTCTTTGTTTTCTCTTTCTACCACAGGACCGAACTAAGTGATCATCTGGAGACCATTGACTCTGGATTAGAAAACCTTCAGCAGATCCTCAATGCTCAGTCCATTAACTTTGACACCTCGTCTTTCTTCGATGTAAATATTGTTTCAGTCTTTAGCACCAAATATAAGAAACAAGTACTTCTAAGAGTATCAATTTGAAATGATAAAAAAATATTTATCAGATGTTGTTGTTGTCATTGTTAATAATTGTATTTTTAAAGATTTCTTTTACTTAACTAGTGTTGTTTAACATATGTAATTTATGTATGCATGTCTGCATAAATCACTGTGGTTAAGTCAAACATGTAAATAATGAGCATACGCACACGGTTTTTTTTGCAAAAGCTTGGGCACCCGTTGCAGAAAATATGAAACATATCAACAAAATAAGAGATTATACAAAAGGCTTGTTTTTTTGTTTATTTAGTACTGAGTGATTTTGCACACAAGATGTTTACACATAGTCCACATGACAAAATAGCTAGATAAATAGCAAAAAAATATTAAAATAATTCCTCTCAAAAGTTTGAGAATCCTTGGTTCTTAATACCGTGTGTAGTTACCTGATGATCTACGACTGAACAGTTAAACTGAGCACTGTTCTTCAGAAAAATCCTGCAGATTCTTCAGTTTTCCAGCATCTTTTGCATATTTGAACCCTTTCCAACAGTGACTGTATGATTTTGAGATCCATCTTTTCACACTGAGGACAGTTTAGGGACTCAAACACAACTATTAAAAAGGGTTCAAACATTTACAGATGCTTCAGAAGGAAACAAGATGCATTAAGAGAAATTGAAAACTATTGAACAGGATGAATATGTTCAAAGTTTTCTTGCTTTGTTAAAATAATTTTTTTTCCCTATATAGTACTGCCTTTTGGAAGCAACAAAAGATACTTGCATGTTTTCAGAAGACAAATTAAGTGGAATTTACCTTTTTAAATAGTTGTGTTTGAGTCCCTAAACTGTCCTCCGTGTGAAAAGATGGATCTCAAAATCATACAGTCACCGTTGGAATGGATATGCAAAATATGCTGGAAAACTGGAGAATCTGCAGGGCCTGGAGGATTTTTCTAAAGAACAGTGCTCAGTTAAACTGCTCAGAACAAACAAGGGACTCATGAACAACCGTCACAAAATAAACAGTCATAGATCATCAGGTAACCACACACAATATTAAGAACCAAACTAAACTTTTAAGGGGTGTTATTTGAATAATAGTTGCTATTTGTTTGTCTTGTGGACTATATGTAAACATA
Source organism: Enteromius mattozi (assembly GCA_032359235.1). Lineage (NCBI taxonomy): Eukaryota > Metazoa > Chordata > Actinopteri > Cypriniformes > Cyprinidae > Enteromius > Enteromius mattozi. Next base: position 15,784,365 of record JAUMHE010000072.1, read on the forward strand.
TGTTGTGTAAAATATCTTACTCAGGACAGTACTAGAAAAAAAAAATAACAGGAATTTTGTATAATCTCTTATTTTGTTAATTTTTTTTTAATTTTCACAGATTCTGCAAGGGGTGCCCAAACTTTTGCATAAAACTATATATACAAATAATACATATGTATGTGTGTATATTCATTATGTCAGCAATATATTCTTTATGTTGGTCTTAAACAGTTTGTTGTGTTCCACAGATTTTCACATCATCTGCAGGTGATGTGGATCTGGACAGCCTGGCTAGTGTGAGTGTTATTTATTAATAGATTTTTCTTTTGTATTTTTTTATTATTTTATATAAATTTATATTCACTTACATATTTTTTTTCATTTTGATAACTCTTTCCTCCAGGTGTAATGTTTTTTTTAAAGAAAATATAAAGCAGAGATTGTCTAAATATTAAGAAACTGAGAAAGCAGACTTCTAGTGTGACTAAAGTTCAGTGTCTAACAGTTCCAGAAGAAGCACGGCTCACAGAATGAACAGAATGTAAAGACTTGAAAGAAACTCGTCTGATATGTTTAGTGGAAAATATTTGACATGGTTTCAAATGACAGATGTATATCACACTAGAAGTAAATCTGTTAAACTGTAGATTGCTTAAGGGTTAATTCCTGTGAAACAATTTACTTCCACTTTGAACAAAAGCATCAGTTGTGTATGAAGTAACTTTAACAACTTATATAAAAAATACTGCATATTGCTTGTCTTAGTTAATCTGCGGCCTCTTTACAGATCCAGGACCTTCTGTCACCTGAACCTGTGAAAGAAACTGAATCTGGTGCAGACACTGGAAATTCAGGTATTTAGAATGCATTTTGTTTTCATATAACGCCAGTTTTCCACAAGCTGATATGATTCTTTAGGGTCTTAATGAAAAGTTTGTAATATAGTTTGCTTAAAATATCTCAATGGTAGTGTAAAAAACACCCATTTTACCCTGTTAAAAACAGCTCTTTTCAAATCACACTGTTCTGTGTACTTCCCCCTTAAATCTTCACGAGCTCTGCTGACCCCGCCCCTCTTTTCCAAGGCACTGTCAGAGGATGTTTATTTAGCCGTATTCCTAGACCTTACATTCATTGTGAAACTTGCTAATCAGCACATTATTAGGAAAGGCGATTTGCAAAGATTCATTAAAAGACTGTCTGCTTTTGTAGTTGAGGCTGGATCATGAATGATTCGCACGAACATAAACGCATTTAGGTAGATCAAAGGCGCATTCCCTTCAGAACCAAACATAAGTTAACGTTAATCCTCTGCGTCTTCAGCCACTCAGATGTCGGGAATGACTACTGCTATGTTCATTATTACATTCAACAACAAAACACCTCAATCGCTTAGCAGTCATGCTTGTCTCTGCATCTCGGACTGATGACGGCTCACTCAGTGTGAAACGCTGCTGTCAATCAACAATCGTGGGAGGGGACTCCGACTGTGTGATGTCACACGGTCAGACAGCTCGGTTGGAGAGAGGGGAATACATTTAAGCAGATTACAAAAAAAAAACACTGGGTGGATTTGTATCATTATAGGGTGGCTGTGTACACAAACTGCCAACATACATTTCATTTCAAACAACTTGTAAAAGTGCATCTAGCATTGTATTATATTATATTACATTTAAAATGTAAAAAACATGCACTAAGCATGCACCCAAAAAAAAAAAAATTAAACGTCAGTTATGATTGCCACCAGTAAAAAAATTATGGTATTTATATGGTATATAAAAATAAGTATTTTTGCATTGAAATTAAATTTAGGGTATAAAAAAACAACTGTATTTATTTAACATTTTGTAACAAAATGACATCAAATGATGGGTTATGGTTATTCACTGTAAATAGTAAGAAGGTTGTTTTTATTTCCAAATTCCATAGTATTAACACCTGTGACAGTTTTTCAACACACATGGCAAGAACCTGCTGTTAGCCAACTAACAGGTTTTTCCTGTACCTCTTTTAAATTTCATCATTAAAATTGCAAACTTTTTTTCAGTTTAGCAGTCTCTCAATATATTGTGGTGTAAATGGTCTATGTGATGGTAATGTCACTAATGTGAGCAATTTTGCACTTTTGGTGTTTTCAGGCAAGCAGATTGTCCAGTACACGTCCCAGCCCGTGATTCTTCCTGACCCTGTCAGCACCGAAACCACTGGCCCCGACCTACCCATTCTCCTGGAGCTGGAGGGAGACTCGTATTTCGAGTCAGAATCAGCTGAAGACCCGACCATCTCTCTTCTTAACTTCCAGTCCCCCGTCCCTGAAGACCCCAAACTATCTTAGAGAGAGCAGCTTTTATAAAGGGATTTATGTCTGTGTGGGTTTTTAAAAAAAATGATTCTCTGCATTTTATTTGATTTTTGGTCATTTAACATGTCAGGGCTAGCCATTAGATTCTTACTCTGGTATTTACCTTCACGTTTAGTCTGAGAAAATCACTAAAAAGCAGTAGAGAATTCAGTATTCCTTCAGAAACCGCCATCAACATCAAACATCAAAAAAAGCTTTTATTTGTTGGTTGGGTAGGTTCCGGCGGTGAGAAATCCTCAAACTAAATGTGTAGTTCTACAGATGTAAATCTAAATTTATCGCCCATGCTTTGTGTGCTTACCTTTTATTTATCTGGATTGGATTTGCATCTATGCTAAGCGATTCTCTTGCAGTCTGTCACCACTGCAGAACTGCAAAAACCTCAAGTTTGGCTTGTTGTACATGCATTTTTTTGCTATTAGGGTTGTTTGATCTAATTTGATCTATTTATATGATGACCCCTCCATATTGTTATATATTCAACGCCTAGGTCTCATAAGTATGCTAAGTATTCTATATCTTCTGGAATATTTTTTTTGCAGTATATATTGAAATGCTGTTAAAGCAAAAAACAACAACAACAAAAAAAACATAATATGCACACCTTTTTTATAGCAAGAAAATGCAGTCGGTTTAATTGGACAAACATGAAACAAGCATAAAAAAAAAAAAATCAACGTTGTGTAAACTTGTCCAGCATCGCACTAGCTGTCTTCAAAGCCATAGCTGTTACTCATCATATAATGTCTGATCTTGGTGATGATGGGTGTGTATTCTGACAAAGCCAGTTTAAGGTGTGTATTCAGAGATTTTAAAGAAAGTTTTTGTACTAAAATTAACCATATTTTTTTTTGCTGTTGAAAGTTCTAATAAACAGGACAGCCAATGATGCTGTATATAGGACATGTTTGAATTTATAAATAGTTTAGTGTATGTACGTTTGTTTTGATGAAACAAATAAACACATTCAAAAGAAGTGAATTACACAATAAGTGTATTATAAGTTGACAGGCCATTTTATGCATTGATAAACGTGTATCGGATGATCTGATTGGAAGAATTTGTGCAATAATTCAACACTTTACCAATTTCACAGCAACACTGCTTTCTTTTAATCTGTTTTTCCTTTCTTTTTTCCCTTTGTTTTTGTTTGCTTAGCAAAAGAAACTAGAAAATATAATAGGGGAATCTTATGAACCATTTTGTGAGATTCACGTGCAAATTGGATACCAAAATAACAAATTGAAATTAGAATTTTTTTTTTTTTTTTTTTTTTTGGGTGCGATTTGTACACATGCTAATGTCTATAGACTTCCATCCTTCAACACTTGTTTATTTTTGGATGGTCAGCGCGGTAAAAGAACCGGGATGGGAATGTCACTTGTTGCTAATTCTGTTCATTTTTCAGTCACATTTTAGTCATTGGTGACTGTCATAGCCAGAGAGACATTAATATTAGGGATAAATTATTTTATTACGCATGTGAACACTTTGTGTATTGATATGTTTCAAATAAAATGTTTTGAAAGTATTTGCATGTAGTTTGTAATTTTATTTTCCCCTCTAAAACCTGCTAAATCTTGCTTTTGATTGTAACTTGGGCGGGTTTTCGTAGTTTCGAGGCGGTCATCGTTAGCTGGGGCCTGTTTCATAAAACAAGTTACCAAATAAGGCAGGCACGCCTCAAGTAGTCTGATTATTTTGAACCAAATCGACCGAATACGTCACACTGACTGAAATAGGCCTGGCTCATTTTTATGAATCATAATATAGTCCATCACTGCTGGCAAGATTATGTCTTACTAGCTGTTTGTCTCTGCAGAAAGAGAAAAACTTCAACACTCATAATGCATTTGGCTCGATTAGGCTCTCAGTGAAAGGGGATACACAAACCCGGAAGTGCTATCTGTAGTTTTCACAAAAGCCCGCTCGATGAACACGCGGCCTTTTTCTGACAAATAAACGGTGATGTTTCAGGTAACATTGACAAACAGGTAAAATGATAAATATTTGAATTTGATGTTCAAAATAGATGTTCAATTTAATGTAAAGATTATCAAATGACATACATTCAGCAATATACAATCTGTGACATTTGTAAAGAATATTGCTTCAACATCTAGGCAAGAAAATACAGTAGCGACATTTATGGGGGAAACAACCATTGAATTTACACAGCAAATACGTTTTAAATGTTGATTTTTTTTCTCTCTCTCTTCAATTTTACTCCTTTGATTTTTTTTTCTTTCGTCGTACCAATGAATAAAATACTTACAGGGCACTTTTATAAACAGGCGCAATAAAAAGTTAAGTTACAGTATCGTTTGAATGTTTAAATAGTCAAAAATAAAACAAACGGACACACACACATAGGATAGCTAAAGTCTAGCGGGCGGGTTCAGGGTTCCTCTGCCAGGCGTTTTGGTCTGTGCACTGAAATCTGTAGCGCAGAAACCTCACTCGCGGCTTCATGTGGAAATCAGCAGGTATCTTCCAGTTCCACATTTTCTGCACCTTTCAGAAAGGTGCACAGATCAGTTCATCGAGGCCAAAGTAGCTGAAATTGTTTTTCAGTGTCTACATTCATCTAGCAACTTTAGTCAAACACAAGAAATTCGTTCATATTACTTGCCTTATGTTTAAAAAGTTGGGGTCAGTAAGATTAAAAGAGCCTACAGTAAAACATTTAAAAAATATAGAAATACTGTAATGCAACTTATTTCTGTAATGCAAAGATGAATTTCATTACTCCAGTCTTCATTGTCACACGCTACTTCAGAAATCATGCTGTTTGCTACTTAAGAAACATTTCTTCAAATTATTGTTTAAAAGAGCTGTGCTGATTAATATTTTCGTGGAAACCTTCACACATTTCTTCCATGACTCCTTGAGGAAGTATTTGAAAGTAATTCTAATTGAAAGTATTCATTTCTTTAAAAGATGTAGGCTACTGACCCCAAAGTTTAAATCTTGCTCTTGACATCTGAT